>PVKC010038464.1:0-12747 GCA_004027635.1 Crocidura indochinensis
CCGGGGAAGCCATGGAGATCTGCAGCAAGGTGGCAGCAAGGTGCTGGGGTCACCCAAGTCCCGCACCCCCCCTAGGTCTGGTTAAGTAGGCCTCCTCCGGCATGGCAGAGGCCTGCCGAACCCCATGCTGCTGAGACTCCCAGCTCCCAGAAAGGAAAGAAGAGCCGGGAGTGATTTCTGAGTCCATAGCCAGGAATAAACCCTGAGTGACAGCGGGTGTGGTCCCTCCAAAATTTTGTTTTCAGTTGAGGCTGGGCCAGATGATTTTCTCACTAATAGTGAGCAAAAACTTTGCTTTTGATGATATACCCATCACCATTAGTTGTTTACAGTTTTTTTTTTTTTTTTTTGGTATGCCATTTTCATTGGTGTGAGATAATATCTCATTGTAGTTTTAATTTCAGGTTTGATAATGGACACCTTTTCATTGGCTGTTTACCCTCTTTATGGAGGAGTATATTCATCTGTCTCTCCCCATTTTTATAATGTGATTATTGAATGTTTTTTGTTGAGCTTGGTGAGTGCTTTATAGATTTTGGATGTCAGTCTGATTGTATGCAAGTATGTTTTCCCAGTAGGTAGAGCATTTTTTCAATTTTAACTTGCTTTCCATGTAAGACCATTTTTAAGTTAATGTAGTTTCATTTCTGCATTTTTTTTTGTTTGTTTGTTTGCCAGTGGAATCAGATCAACTGAAAGCATCTTTGAGGTTCAGATCCTGGAGAGTTCTGCCTATTTTTTTCTCATGTATTTGATTGAGTCTAGTCAAATATCACGGTCTTTGACCCTCGTGGAATTAAGTTTTGTGTATGGTGTGAGATATGGATTTAATTTATTTTTATAAGTAAGCTATAATTAGCACAGAACTTTTATTTATTAAATTTAGTCACTGCAGAATTACAAAGTTTATCATGATTGGATTTAATATTTTGGGCTCACAACCAATAGTTCTCAGGCTTTACTGCTGACTCTCTATTCAGTATGACTTCTGGAGAGCTTGGGGGACTATATGGGATACCATGAATTAATATCTGGGTCAGCTGTATGCAAGGCTGGAGCCTTACCCATTGTGTTATCTCTCTGGCCACCATTGTTTTAACACAGAAATCTTTGCCAGTGTTTACTTTCTTTGATCAAATTTCCTACCCCATTTGCTTCTCACCCACTAAAATGTAATTTTTTTGAAGTTCTACAGTACCATTTTTCAGTTACCAACACCATTTTCCAGCTCTGCCAATGCCATTTATTAAAAGATGCTGCCTGCTTTGTATCTATTCCTTTTATTTTCTTTTTTGTACTAGGGCCTTCCTTAGCCACCTCTGGCCTCTGAATTTCCATTTATCTGGGAAAGAGAGCTCTTTCTCAGAAACCTCTGGGTGGAAGTGGCAGACCTCAGACTTCAGGAGGAATAAAGAGTATACTTGATTTCTCTCTCTCTTTTCTCTCTCTTTCTCAATCTGGAGTGAGCGTTTGTTACAAGTTGGCATCTCTGGGTGGGCATGAGGCTCCACCCAGCAGCTAGACCCCATGGGACCCTGTGAGCCTTGCAGCTACAGGCCCTGGCAGCCTTGGGCCTTTGCAATCTGCAGCTCTGTAGTTCTGGCAGCCTTTGGCCTTTGCAACTGGATTATCAAATTTTAAGCTTCTTAATTAGAATTTAATAGTACTTATAGTCATGACAAAGTTAAAAATATTTTTAATAAATCATTGCAAGACACAGAGTTAAAAAGTTGATAGTTGAATTTTGATCTTACAGTGTTCCAATTCCCATCTCTTCACCAATGTTCATTTTCTGCCAATAATTACCCAATTCACTCTCCTAGCCCTTCTCCTTCCCACCCCAGACTGTCTCTGTGGCAGATGCTTTTCATATCTATTTCTTTGTCCTTTTTTTTTTTAATTTTAGTCATTGTTGTTTGCAACATTATTACTGAAGGGGTATCATTCGTATAACCTCCTTTCAATTCTCTCTCAGTTCTTATCCAGAGTGATCATTGCCAACTACTATTGTCATAGTGGTCCCTTCCCTGTCTTAACTGCACTTCTTCCCAGTTCATTTCTATTATCTTTGTTTCATTCTTATACTATGGGTAGATTTTTTTAGATATTCCACAGATAAGTTTGGTCAGTCTATATCCCTTTCTTTCTCATTTCACTTAGCTTGATACTCTCCATGTCTATCCATGTATAAGCAAACTTCATGACTGCATTTTGCTTAACAATTGCATAACACTCCATTGTGTAAATATGTTATAGTTTATTTAGTCAATTTCTCGCTTTTTGAGGAAAATCATATAGGATGCTGAGGGATAGAGCTGTGGTCTGTCCTGGGTTAGCCACATGCAAGACAAATGCCCTACTACTGTGCTATTGCTCTGACATCTCTTCTTGTGTTTATCGGCAGTATATTCCATTGCTTAAATTCATTGAACATCTTAAGCATTTCCACTATAAAGTTTATTTCAGAGAAATAATGTAGGGGGGGTTAATACTAATTGGATCTTCAGCATTACAATTTCATCCACAACATGTGGTGGTTTTTTTGTGGATTTGTGTGGTGGGTTTTTGAAACAGGGTTCATTTTGTAGTTACAAGATCCATTTTTCTTATGTCACTGCCAGAGTCTCTTCTGCTGCAGGGAGGTCTAATAGGAGCTTTGTTTTTAAATTAAATGTCTTTATTTTAGGTGGGGTGGAGAGATAGCATGGAAATAAGGCATTTGCCTTGCTTACAGAAGGATGGTGGTTTGAATCCTGGCATCCCTGAGCCTGCCAGGAGCAATTTCTGAGCATAGAGTCAGGATAGCCCCTGAGCCTGCAGGGTGTGATCCCAAAACCAAACCAAACCAAAACCAAAGCCAAAACAAAAAACCAAATATCTTTATTTTAAGCACTGTGGTTTATATAATTGTTCATAACATAATTATTTCTGGCATTTAGTATTCCAACACTAATTCCACCACCAGTGTAACTTTCCTGCTATCCTTGTCACAGTATCTCAAACTCTCCAAAGTTTGTCCTTTGACAGGTACAAATAATTTATTTAATATTGCATAATACAAGTAAAAGATAATGAGTTCTTGAAAAAATCTTTCATTAAAAGAAAATTTGTAGAAATGGTCATTTCTTGCAATTGAGTCATTATGTCATTGTCGAAAGATCTAATAAGCTGTATATTGCCAGTTGAGCATTCTGTTTTTGGTTTTGTTTGTTGAGTGCATGTGGCTTCTATGATAATTTCACACCTCATTTGGTATATTCCCGCTGAGGAGCAACTATTAAATTATGGGAGTGTCACACAGTTACACAGTCCAGGACTTTGAGGATCTGTGGATCTGGGCCAATGAGCTCATATGGAACAGCAGTGGTTCATAGGCAGGCCTGCCAGGAATTCTGAAAGTACAGAGGTGTGGCAATGGGGAGTAGTGTAGTAGGGTAGTTTGAGAGTAGGAAGTAGCCCACGCTGGCTCCAAACATTCGTGGAGATGTCAGTCACAAAATCAACATACCTGGAGTCTTTGGCTGTTAGGAGTCTCTGCAGAGATAAGTGTGTGCACAGGCTGCCAGGGCTTCAGCAGAGTGGAGGACTTGACCCACCCCCTTCCTGAGGTGCCCCAGAACAATTTGTTGCAAAGCTGTTGTGTATATGAGGTTTTGCTGCTATTAAAATAATGTGGGTGTTGTGTGGCCACTGACATGGCTGCATAGTCCACAACTTTGAGGATTAATGGAGCTGGGCTGATAAGTTCATGTGGTGACAGTGGTGGTGTGTGTCACCCCTCTGAAGGGCCCCAGTGTGATCAGTTGCAAGGCCAGTATGACCATGAATTTTTGCTTCTAGTTGCTTCTCTCTTTGAAGAGTTAGATTAGTTAATGTTATTGGCTGCTTGGACAGTCATGGTGGAAGACTCGATCCTGAGCATAGTTGCCAGGACTTCTGAAAGTACAGAGAGGTGGTAAGGGGGTTGGGATAGGGTGTCTGGGCCTGGCTCCAAACTATTTATGAGGGATTTTTGTGGGTGGTATATTGTCTTGTGGCTGTATGAGAGACCACCCACTTATATCCGGTGGGCATTGCCCTTGACCTGCTTGGGATGCCATGAGTTTGTTCATATGTTCATTCAGGTCTTGCCATTTCAGTTTGCCCACACTTGGGAGGC
This sequence comes from Crocidura indochinensis, assembly GCA_004027635.1. NCBI lineage: Eukaryota > Metazoa > Chordata > Mammalia > Eulipotyphla > Soricidae > Crocidura > Crocidura indochinensis. The sequence goes on from PVKC010038464.1 coordinate 4,160, forward strand.
CATATCCCTCTATATCAAATTTTTCATAAAATAATATTATGAGACTAGGAGTCAAACAAAATAAGAAAGAAGTAAAAACAAATTTTGTGGAGAATAAATAGCATGCTATTAGTACAATGAGAAAATGGAAGGTGAAAACATTTGGAAATAACTGAGGTGAGTATGTTACTGATTGGAACCTATGAAGTATAACAAGATTAGTACTAAGAGAGAACTATACAATGAGATAGGGACATCCCAGAAAACAAGATGAATAGAAAATCTCATGTTTGAACCTAAAATTATAAGAAATGGAAAAAAATTGAAAATTAAAAAATGTTGGGCCCGGGAGATAGCATGGAGGTAAGGCGTTTGCCTTTCATGCAAAAGGTCATCGGTTCGAATCCCGGTGCCCCATATGGTCCCCCGTGCCTGCCAGGAGCAATTTCTGAGCATGGAGCCGGGAGTAACCCCTGAGCACTGCTGGGTGTGACCCAAAAACCAAAAAAAAAAAAAAAAAAAAAAAAAAAAAAAAAAAAAAAAAAAAAAAAAAAAAAAAAAAAAAAAAAAAAAAAAAAAAAAAAAAAAAAAAAAAAAAAGAAAATTAAAAAATGTTATAAAAGGAAATAATAAAATCATAGCAAAAGTTAATGAACTAGAGATAAAATAATTTAAAATACAAATAAAGCCAAGATTTAATTATTTATGTAGACTAAATTAAAAAAATTATTGATTTTTGGTACTGAGGCCACACCGAATGGTCCTAGGGTTTACCTCTAAGTCTAGAGTTAGTGGGATTATATTAGGTGCTGGGACATGAATATGGGTTAACCACATGCAAGACAAGTGTCCTGTCTATTGTACTATCTTTCCAAACCCTAAAAAAGAGTTTAATCAGATTGAAAAAGAGAAATGTATATATATATATATATATAAATAAAACAAGAAAATAAAAATAAAATGGTATAAGATAAAAGAGGGACTACAGAACCATAAAGGATTATATAAAGTAGTATAGACAATTAAATGGCAACAGATTGTTAGAATCTAGTAGAAACAGGTACATAAAAATGCAGTATCTTAGACTTAACTAGGAAGAAATAGAAAATCTAAAAAGGCATTTTGAATAATTATTTAAACAGTACTCAAAAGTTTAAACAGTACTCACCCTAAAACAACAACAACAACAACAACAACAACAACAAACCAGGCTTCAAAGGCACCACCAGTGAATTCACTAAACTTTCAAAGAAGAATGAATGCATTTCTATCTTAAAATGTTTATAAATTTTAAAAGGATGGGAAGCCTCTGAACATATCTCTATATCATAATGTAACAAAGAGTTAATATTCAAAATATACAAATATCTCATAAAACAACAAAAAGCAATTTACAAAATGGGCTGAAAATCAGAATAGATACTTTTCCAAAGAAGATAAACAGATGGCCAATAGGCATATAAAAATCTATTATTAGGGTAATAAAAAGTAAAAACACTATCTTGCACCTGTGAGAATGGCTGTAATTCAAAAGTCAAATGAAAACAAAAGCAAGTGTTGAAGAGGTGGTAGAGAGAAGGGAACCCTGATACTCTGTTAGTGGAAATTTAAATTGGTACAGACATTCTGAAAAGCAGTATAGACATTCTTCAAAAATGAAAATATAAATTCCTAATGTTTTTTTTTGTTTTGTTTTGTTTTGTTTGGGTCACACCCGGCAGTGCTCAGGGGTTACTCCTGGCTCTGCACTCAGAAATTGCTTCTGGTAGGTTTGGGAAACCATAAGGTATGCTGGGATTTGAACCAATAACTTTCTGCATGAAAGACAAATGCCTTACCTCCATGCTATCTCTCCGGCCCCAAATTCCTAAGGTTCTAGTTACCTTATTTCTGAACATTTTCTCCCAAAATACAAAAGTAGTGATATGAAGAAGCTATATTTACAATAATCAACAATTATAAACATTAAATAACTCAATTACCAATTTACAGATGATTGAATGAAGATGATGTATCATATACAAAGGAATATATTCAGCTATAAATCCAGATAAATCTTGTCACTGGCAAATACAAGGATGGGGCTTGAGTGTATTATACTTCGTGAAAAAGTCATATGAAAGAAGTATAATACCAGGATTTTACTCTTAGGTGGTATATATGAAAACAAAAGCAAATTAACTAAATAAAACAAAGTTTTGAACTATTATGACCAAGAACCTAATGTAGTATAGATACATATAAATATAAATATTGATATAAATGATGCACAATAAAACATGTATAATGCTATGCTGCATTACTTCATTGTATCATTTCATTGCATGTGATAAGACTTTTTTTTTTTTTTTTGGTTTTTGGGTCACACCTGGCAGTACTCAGGGGTTACTCCTGGTTTCATGCTCAGAAATTGCTCCTGGCAGGCACGGGGGACCATATGGGGCACCGGGATTCGAACCGATGACCTTTTGCATGAAAGGCAAACACCTTACCTCCATGCTATCTCCCGGGCTCTGTGATAAGACTTTCTTAAGATAATAAGTAAAATGTGTAAATAAGGCAAGACGTATATTGATAGAGATGTTTATTTAAAGAAATGTGAAATATATTTATAGTTAAGATATACACTATAAGTGATTTAATATGTATACAAAACTTCAAGCAGTATATGGTACATAATATATATGTCTAAAATATGCAGGGAAATATGTTTTAGAGGAGGTTGCAATTGAAAATTGCAAAATAAGAAGAGCTTTTCCTATTTACTGGATGATAGAACTTTCATTCCAGTTTGAACAATTTTTTATGCTTCTTTAAGTTTGATGACAGTGCTGGATCCTTTTAGAAAAAAAAACATATAGGCTCCTAATTTATAGTTAAGATAGCCTGTGCTGGTATACTTTTTAATGTTTACTACTTTTTCACTGACTTAAGAAATAAGTCTTTATGTTTTTGTCTTTCAGGGAATTAATAAAACAATCAGGGACTCCCAAAGGAGAGATATTCTGTTCCCTGATACAATAATTAATTTCATTCAATAGTTATTGTAAGTTTATTGTTAACACATTTATCATAATGTCCAAAATGAGTCAGTGGGAGAGGGACAGTCCACGTTAGGAAGAGGTGATTAGGGGGGCCACACTGCATGAGTCAGTCGAGGTGTTGGTTGTATTTTCTTGCCGAAAAGAGTGTGGGTTTAAATGGGTGTCTGGATAAAACTCTTTAGCATACACTTTATCTCTAGGTTATGCCCTCTTTTAGGACTTGAAGCACATGACCAGCCAGACCACTGAAGCAGCAACTGTGATCTACAAATTTATACTACAGGGTCTACTCATCGAACACGTTCAAGCAAACTAACATGCCCTTGTTTTTTTACCCTCTCTTCTCATTACTTTGTTTTTGTTTTTGTGTTGTTTGTTTGCTTTTTTGTGTTTTGGTTTGTTTATTTCTCTCTCTTCTCTCCTTCTTCTTCTAACTTCTCCTCCTCAATATCATCAATTCAACCCATGTCAAATAAAAACCACATGCTTACCTCCCCTATAGGAAAGGAGAGCTGATATATAGGGTGCTGCAGAAAATACTGCAATGGGTAAACATCTATATAGATAGACCTCACTAACACAATGGTTAGTACTTGAGACACAAAACCTATATGTATCCAAAAGTTGATCTATTAGTTTCTTTACCTTACATGTACTATACTTACCTATTTTTCTGTACTTAGCGTATCTCTTGCTCTCCCAACCTCTTTTCATTAGTATATACCTAAGCTAACTTCTATAAGTTTATATGTGGGCAGGAGCACACAGAGATAGGAATCCTCCTTGAGAGACAACCTAAATTATAAACAACCCATATCTATAGTCTATATGGCCCCTCTCATGTACTATCCCCTCTCCCCACTTCAGAAATCCGACTATCCCTTATCCCCTCATTCCCATCCCCGATATCCCACCATATTAAAACTCAGTTCTTAATCCATTAGGCATCAAGACTGACCTCCTACCCCAATGAACCAGTACCCAGCAGCCAAGTGAAGAGACAAAATATGTTTTTTGAAAGGTCAATAAAATCAATATACTCGTGATACAACACAAAGCAGCAGAAATTAGTGGTTATGAATATCTGAAAAAATGGAATTGAAACTGATTCTTCCTCTTCCCCAAACAGATGATTATAGTCACAAAGACTATAGCACTCATGAGACACAAGCACAAAGTCTTATCTTTCTTTTATCTGACAAGGCATGCTTCATTAATTTGCATATGCTCAACAGACCTTGCAGCATAGGAAAAAGTCCTGCTTGGTAGCAATAAAAGATTCTCTTAGTGTGCTATTGGATTCTATTTGGACAGACTGTTTTGAAGATTTGTCTTTATGTAAATTAGAAGTATCAGTCTGTAGTAGTTTTATATTATCAGTTAAAATTATCTCTTTCATTTATAATTCTATCACTTTTATACTTTTTTTCTGGTAAATGTTTTAGTTTGATTTATTCTTTTGCAAATCAACTCTAGATTACACAATTTTTATTTATTTATTTTATTTTTTGGTTTTTGGGTCACTCTGGAGTTACTCCTGCTCCATGCTCAGAAATGGCTCCTGGCAGACTCAGGGGACCATATGGGATGCCAGGATTCGAACCACTGACCTACATTGCAAGGCAAATGGTTTACCTCCATGCTATCTCCTTGGCCCAGGACCACCACAATTCTTAGCTCATAAAATTGTCATAAAATAAGTGTTCTTTTCTTTCATCATCCCAAACCTTGATTAGCTCTGCCCCAACTACCTAGATTTTGTTGGCTTATTGTTTTTGTAATAAAACATTTTGTTCTCAACCAAGCTGTCAAACTGCCACACTATTCCAAGTAGTTCTATCTCTTGGCTGAAAACTCTGTGACCTTTTCAGGGTGGGGGCAGTTGATTATCTCCCAGGTAGGCCCAGAGGCTGCCACACTTGACCTTCTTTGTTGTTGAATGGTCTCAGCTCAACACCACCTTCAAATTTCACAGTACTTACAGCTCAGTAGGAGCTCAGCAATTTGATATAAAAGTTGTGTAGAAGCTTGGTGAAGCTCATTGAACAAAAGCAATAACACAGAAGGCTCAGCAAGCACCAAGTAGCTCAGTAAATCCTCAGACTTTAGAAATTCGACTGTGAGATATCAATGATCACAAATGAACTTTTATTGTTTGATTTTTTTTTGATAATTCCATTTGCCATTTTGTTGCAGAAAGCAATAGAATGTAAATTTGCTATGTGTCTGTTACCTGGGGATTCTTGGGGGCTGTGAACTAAGGTGTTTGAAGAAAACAAGTGATGGGGGAGGCTATCTATATGTTTAGGAATACACATCTTAAGATGCACTATTATAAGGTTATTAAGCTTACATAGGCAATATAGGCCTCCCAATCAGATCTTTTGAGATATTCCTGTGGGAAGTGAAAGCCAAGGCACTTTTTCGTATCACAGACCTTGGTCTTGAGTTTGAGATATGATTTGTGGCATTTCAGAGTCCTGTAGTGACCTTGAGCTGGGGGTTTTGCTGAAGCTGATTCCGGTATCATGCAACAGTCCATGATTTGATGGGGGTGAGAGGAGCCACAAAGCTTGAGTCAACAGGCGTGTTGGATGTGGTTACTTGCTGAGACACGAGATGAGGCATCAAGAGGGTGTCTTTCATTGAGGAGCTGGATGGTGGTCTATTGGGATAGGAGGTCGGTCTTGGTGCTTAACAAGTTAAGAACTGAGGGTAAAGAGGGTTAAATAAAGGGAAGATAAAAAATATGGGTTGGGAGATAAGGAGTAGAAGGGTCTCTGGGTGGGGGAGGGGCATTCTCAAAAGCCAATAGAGTCTTTCTACACTTACCCTGTATCTGAATTGTATCTGTCAGTTTTCCAATAAATTCTACATATGGTTTTTGTTGCTCAGAAAAAGTGGATGTTTCACAAAAAGTGAATAAAAGAAAATGATAATACAAGAAAAAGTGGACAGACAGGATGAGAACAAGAACCCTGAAGTGATTGAAGAATCAGTGACTGACTCTCAAGATAAATGATTTTTCTGCGGATTCTCATACAGGTGTCCTCAGGAACTCATGAATTCCACTTGAGAAAGAGGAGAAGTAAAAGGGGGGAAGTATTCATCCACAGCCCTGTCTCCTGTGTCAGAAAGGGGAGAAAAAAAGAAGAGACTCCAGTGCTCTGGCATTCAAACTGAGGGCATTAGGAGGCTGGGCCTAAACTTAGAGGGAAGTTGGTGCCCTTGACAGAGAGACCTCAGAGGAGAGCCCAGCAGACTATCTCCGTCACCTGGGGTGGTGCCCATCTTTCCTTACCTACTTTCTATGAGAAATGCAGCATCAAATCCTCAGCACACATCCATAGTACTACTTTCTTAATTTTAAATTTCTACATATACATAATTGTGAGCAAAATGTATTGCTTATATCTTTGTTGTGTAGCATCTTCTTATTGCATTCCAATCAGATCAGATATTTGTAACCACTTTTAGGAATTTAGTATAGCTTCCTGGCACTGTTTTGGATATTCAGTAAGAAGATTGACTTTATCAACATTCAAAAGAACATAAAAAGGGGGAACTAATTTTAGATTAAAAGTGAAATCAATCAAAACTAACAATCAAAACTTAAAATGGGCTTGTCATGTGGCAGGTTATGGGGCAGGGTGGTAGCATGAATGCAACTCAAAACACTAGTGTAGGGAGGTCAACACTGGTAGTTTAAATTGGCCCTGAAACATTGTAAGTCTAAAACTCAACTATGAAGAACTTTATAAATAACAAAGGTTTCAATGAAATATTAAGAAAATATAAAGTATTAAGTGGTTTACTAATGGATGTGAGTACTTGTCATTGTGGAGGCTAAGCTTCAGCAATTTCAGAAAAATGAGACACAAGCACCCCACAGCATGGTCTGAGATTTGATGATTAACATTCATTTTATAGTTAGATCTGTAAGTGCCAAGAGTTGACAATGGTCTCAGAACCTATGATGAAAGATAGTGAAAGTTGATCAAATCCCAAAACTAAAATGGATAATAGCCCATCCACAATCTAGAGTGTCAAAAATCTATTTATTCTAGACTCATATTCACTCATGAGGCAATAAAGATCTATAGGAAAGAGGATCTGAACACAGATATGGCCAGAGGATGATGTCTACTGAAATACAGGGGTTCTTTGAGGCTTACTAGGCAGGGAATTAAAATTATTGTATGACATCAAAGATTGAGGGTGAAAGTGAACTCTGGCTTAACAAGACAACAAGACTTATGGCTGGGGAGCTAAAAAATAAAGAAGGAAAATGTAGAGCAAGTAGAACACTTAGGCCACCATGTGGGCAAACGCTTATGGTTTCCATGACTACTGTGTCCCTTATCCCACCCTGTAGCCCATTGTGACTTCACTGGCCTCTGATGTCACCAAGCCTATATAAACTGGAACTGAGAGTTCTAGACTCATTTGCCCTAGGCAATATTTGAGAGAGAGATTGATAATGATGATCTCCCAAACATATACTTTCCCCATAGACCCCTCTATGGACTGGCCGTCCTTTTGGACACCTTGATAATTTTCTTTATTATTTTCTCGACTATAATTGTTTTCATTATTTTTATAATTTACCTGATGGCTTCCTTGCTCATATATTTCAAATACCAGGTAAGGACAAGGGAGAGTTCCTGGGGATTTAGAAAGAGGCCAGTGTTTAGGATGAAGACATCACAGAAACATAGAGATTGGAAGTCTGAAGCAGGGTAGAATATTCTTTTCTCATAGACTAAGGGGGAGGAATAAGGGGTTAAAGAAGAGCAAATTTCACCTCAAGGGCAGAATATTGGGGTGTTGTGGCTGGGTCTGAGAGAAAACTCCCACATGCAGTGCTGCTTGAGAATTGGCTGTTTCTTTGGAGTCTCAGCACTGCAGAACACAAGCCACGGACCCATGTTGGGGGTGTGGGCATGGGCTGTCAACAGTTTTGAGCTGCTCAGGACAGTAGAGATGAGTTTCTGAGAACCTCAGTAGAGGGAACCAGGGTCCTTGCTGAGGAAGTACAAGGATCAGGACCTTGTTCTAGGAGTTTCCTTGTCAGAGCTCTGCTGGCATCAAGGGTCTCTGAGGAGAATCAAAAGGATTTAGTCTCTTTGTAAGTAATCCAGGAAGAGTCCTGACCCCAAATTCACTGAAGTGGCCCTGAGATTCTCGAGTGAGGCTTCTCTGAGTAGCCCAGAGGCCCCATCTCACTCTTCCTTTTCTTCTCAGCAATGGAGCAAAGCCAGAGGCCTTACACCGGGGGTAAGGAGCCTATTTCTGAGCCCTTTAATGGGGACCCTCCCCTCCTACCATCAAGTCCCAGACCATGAACTCTGAGAATGTCAGTCTAGACACCAACCCCAGAGAATCCAGGTTCTCGGAGAGGAGCAACCGGTGGGAGGAAAGGCAGATCCTGAGGGACTTTGGGGAGTCCTGCTGGCCCATCTCTGGCCATGAAGTGTGGGCTGGGCAGTGGCCGCTACCCTCCAGTGGGGTCTGGGGAAATGTAACTTGTGCCTCGACTTAGCCACATTCCCTGAGATAGATGAC
>PVKC010038465.1:0-12659 GCA_004027635.1 Crocidura indochinensis
ATAAGCTAGTAAGCAGAAGAAAGAAACAAAAAAGGAAACTCATTTGTTATTGAGTAACTTAGAAACAATATAGTTATTATACAATTTGGGGATAAGAATTTGGGGCCATGCCCAGAAGTGCTCAGGAGTTATATCTGACTTTAGTTCAAGGCTCACTGAAGGATGATAATCATATGTGGTGCCAGTGACTTGAACTAGTATTGGTCATGTGCAAGGTAAATGCCTTAATTCTTGAATATGATAGGCATCTATTGACTGAATGACTAATGATGAATGAATGAATGAAAACATTAGCTACATTATAAAATATACTATTACAACTCAAAATATAACTGCATTATTTACATTGTACAGTTTACTGTTTCAAATAATTCTACATAAAAGAAAGTAATAGCAAAAGATGCTAGTGAGATCAGATCCCAAGATGTAGAAGTCACTGGTGAGGTTGGATCCTAGGCAAGTAGAACACTCACAAAGAAGCCCCCACCAGCCACTTCAAGAGAATAAGTCACTTTATTTTAGATAGGAAAGTGAGATTTACCTTATATTAGGAGAAAGTGAATTTTGTGTCAGCCAATCAAGTATGCTGTGAGAAGGGATTAAAATGGGGTGTGTGCTTCTGTATTTAGGGAAAACAGGATAAAGGGGATAAGGGAAAGCAGGGTGTGTGCTTAGTGTGATTGGCTACATGCAATTAGTTCATTTATATATTGATTTGAATTAGTAAATTTTATAATGAGTCTATATTTTCATTCTTTTAGTCCAGGGGTCCTCAGACTATGGCCCAGGGGCCACATGTGGTCTGCCGAGGACATTTAGTCAGCCCCTTTGGTGCTTTTGCCCCTGCTGTCTGTCCTGTTAAGTAGCTGACTCTCCCGGGCCATAGTTCACAAGTGTGAAATGTGCACCGCACTTTCCGACTCCCCTTCTTCTCTCTGTCTCTCTACTCCCTCTTCTTAATCTCTGATAGGGTATCATCAAACTGTGGTCTGCGGGCCACTGTTGTTCATAGTTTGTTTGTTTTTAAATCTATAGTCTGACTCTCCAATGGACTAAGGAAGGGACAGTGAACTGGCCCTGTGTTTAAAAAGTTTGAGGACACCTCATTCAGTCAATGAATGCATATTGTCTACCTATTGTGTACCAAGGACTTAGCATGTGTCTAGAAACAAAACAAAACAAAACCTCAAGGATCTTAGATTCCAGCAGAAAAGGTTGACAGTACATATAATTAATAAGTGATAAGTGTAGTGTATTAAGAGATAATAAGCTCTGGTATCACCAGAAAATGAGAGAAAAAATAGTGAAAATGATTCCAAGAACCTAAGCTTTTGGGGTGGGAATAAAGTAGCAAAATGCAAAACACCCATTTTATTGAATAATTGACAAATAACATTATAATATTTTCATATATACAGCATAAGATTGATTTTATGTATATATTGTGAAATGATTATTGTGATAGATTTGATGAATATCTATTACAAATTTTTTGTTTGGTGGGCCACACCTGGTGATGTTAATGGGTCACTCCTGGCTCTGCACTCAGGAATCATTCCTAGCTCAGGGGAACATATGGAACGCCAGAAATCAAATCTGAGTTGGCCATATGCAAGACAAATGCCATCCCTGCTATACTAACATTCTGGCCCTCAATTACAATTTTTTGCTTGTGATGAGAACTTTTAATATCTATGCAAATTTCAACTATACAATGCAATATTATAAACTACAATGTACATTATGTAAAAATATGTATATTATAGTCCTAGAATGTATTAGTAACTTAGAAGCTGTTGCTTTGAAGGTTGTATCCACTCTCCCTGTTGACCACTCCCAACTTCTGGCAACACCTCATCTATTCGCTTGTTCTCTGAGTTTGTTTTTTTTTGGGGGGGGGTTTTGAGGGGGCACACCCGGCGGTACTCAGGGGTTACTCCTGGCTGTCTGCTCAGAAATAGCTCCTGGCAGGCATGGGGGACCATATGGGACACCAGGATTCGAACCAACCACCTTTGGTCCTGGATCGGCTGCTTGCAAGGCAAACACCACTGTGCTATCTCTCCGGGCCCTGAGTTTGGTTTTTTTAACAGAAGCATTTACGTGGACTCATAGACAAGATGTAGGACTGAAAAGAGTTAATGAAATCCTCATTATTCGTGAGATGAGGTCAAAATTTGATTTGAATATAATAAATAAATTGAATGTAGTAAAGAAATTGGTTAAGTATTTAATTAGATAAAAAAATTATTCTAGGAGCTAGAGTGGTGGCACAAGTGGTCAGGTGTCTGCCTTGCCCACAGTAGCCTAGGACAGACCGTTGTTCAATCCCCCGGAGTCCCATATGATTCCCCAAGCAGGAGAGATTTCTGAGTGCATAGCCAGGAGTAGCCCCCTGAGCATCACCGCTTGTGACCAAAAAAATTATTCTATATATATTGAAACCCGAAGCAAATATCTAAAAAAAAATAAGGTGCATAATATGTCAAAAAGAAAATAAGGAGGTGATGTGGTGGCACTGGAATAAGAATTGCAGATCAACAGGATAAAAGGCTATAAAAGGTGACAAATATAATAAAGACCATAAACCAAGGGATGACTGTTAGCTTTTTTGTGGGATGAAACAATTAGCCAGGGCCTGTTTTTGAGCAGAAGGACATGATCTGACTTTTTTTTTTTTTTTTTGCAAAGTATGGTGTGCCTTTCTGGTATTGTATAAGACCAAGCAATTCAAGCTAAACTTGTGCTCTTAGTCATCAACTAAAGTTAATAAGCGTTTAGTGGCTTCAAATGGGGTCTCTGGACAAGCAATATCAACATAGTCCTGGGAGACAGATTACAAATGCTAATATAGGGGCAAGAGAGATAGCACAGGGGGGAGTATGCTTGCCTTGCACACAGCTGATCAAGATTCGATTTCTGGCATCCTCCAAGCCCTGCCAGAGCCTAACTACAGAGCCAAGAGTAGCCCCTAAAAATGCAAATATTCCTGATGCCAATTCACATCAGCAGAATCAAAATTTCTCTGGGTGGGGCCAGAGAGTTGAGTTTAATATAAGTTAACATCTGTGAAAGATTTTAAACAAAGGTTCCCAGTAAGTTTTAGGGGTTAAAGTAAATCCAATTCCTCCCACTTAACACTAGAGCATCTACTCTGGCTGGTACAGCAAATAGCTAGTTCCTTCAATTACAAGAAGTAGAAAACGGGGTCAGAGAGATAGCACAGCAGTAGGGTGTTTGCCTTGCACGAAGTCAACCCAGGACTGATCATGTTTCGAAACCCGGCATCTCATATGGCTCCCCATGCCTGCCAGGAGCGATTTCTGAGTGCAAAGCCAGGAGTAACGCCTGAGTGCTTCTGGGTGTGACCCAAAACATACAAACAAAAACAACAAGTAGAAATCTATATAATTAGAGAAAACTCTGAAATATCTTAGATTTGAAAGATTTATATTTTAGAGGTTTTTTTATGTGATCCTGGGAGTTAAAAATGGTACTTATTCCCTACATCACTAGAAGCCACTGCTAGAGTTCTTTGTTCAATTTTAATATATTTCCCACATATTTTTCTGGGATGAAATTTAGAATCATTGGAAAACTTCGCATATGATTCACTACATTCTACTTGGCTAATCATGTTAGCAAATGGCAGTCATTTTAATTTGTTAATCATTGGCACATCCAATTCTCTTTATCTAAAGACTCTTCATAATATGTTAGACAGTCTGCATTTTATTTGGGAGTATTTTCATTAATTCTTAGTAATATTTTCAAAGAATTAACTCTTTTCTTAGTTGATATGTCCCCATGTTCACCTCTAGAGTCATTAATTCTGCTCATCAAGTTTATGGTAAATACGTGAATGCACTGACATGCCAAGTTCCTAGTGTATCAGATTTTGTGCCAAGAGCTGGTGAAGACACTGCTATAGCCAGAACATTCTCCACACTTTGATTTTATGAGGAAGGTAGCATCAAAAAACAAGTTAATATTTAATATTTTTAAATTATCTCAGTGTATGGCTCTATCAACAACTTGTACGGTGCTTTTCAAAACAACCATCTTATTAAATGTATTCTACTGTGCTTACAAAGGCATAAAAGTAATCTGCTGCTTGGTGTGTGGTCTACAAACCAGCCTCATAGACGGCCTATCTGGTTGCTGATTAGAAGAGGCAGATTTCCAATCGCCTAAGACCTGTGAGCCAAATCCCCATGGTGGTTTCCCATGAACATTTGAGAACAGTGCAGTATGTTTTCAACAAGAGATAAATGCATTTTAGCATTCAATCACCAGCTCATTTTTTAAGTAGCACTTAGCCAGAACATCCTACTATTCCCTAAGCATCCAAATTAAACAAGATCGGCATTTCTATTTGTGTGCACACTTAGAATTTTTGAAATGAATTGCATAAATATTTACTGAGAAAAAAACAAATTTTGATTAATCTGTTTTTGTAGTGCAGTATTTTCCATGACTTGATTCACAGAACACTAATTTTCTGGGATGTTAGTAAGAAATTATAAAAAGAGAAACTTTTAGCATTCAACTTTAGGAAATAGTGAATTAAGCATAGATTTCTTCAGGATTTCTCAGAGCCCCTAGTGTATTAATGTCCACTGTAAAATCCCTTGAGAGTCCAGAGGTACGTCTCAACTTTAACCAGAAAATGCTTTTCTTACAGATCATCTTATGAGATCACTTTCTATCACAGTGGAAATACTGCTTTTTTTAAAATAAAAGTAAAAATGATTTTTTTAAACTCCCAACATCCATTGGATATTTTCTACCCCCACCCTTTCTTCTCTGGTGACCTTTGTCCTGTTGTTCTGTAATTATTTCATTTTTCTGTTCATCTGCTTCTTTCCATTATAATTTTTCATTTAAGTGCAATCATCTAATATTTGTCCTTATTTCCCCTTTTATTTTAAATGGTAAATTTCCATCTTTTGTTTGTTTGTTTGTTTTTGGGTCACACCCGGCAGTGCTCAGGGGTTACTCCTGGCTCCATGCTCAGAAATTGCTCCTGGCAGGAACGGGGACCATATGGGGCACCGGGATTCGAACCGATGACCTTTTGCATGAAAGGCAAACGCCTTATCTCCATGCTATCTCCCGGGCCCCAATTTCCATCTTTTTATGGTTGAGTACTATTCCATTGATAGATGAGACAAATAGATAAATAAATAGATAAATAGAAAGAAAAATAGATGGATAGATAGATAATAGATAGGTGATAGATGGATAGATAGATAGATAGATAGATAGATAGATAGATAGATAGATAGATAGATAGATAGATAGATAGATAGATAGATGGAGAATGCAACACCTTCATTATCTGATTATAAGCAAATAGGCATTCAGGCTGTTCTCATATGTTGGCTATTGTGAATAGTGCTGCAATAAATATAGGGAATGCATATAACTATTGAATTAGCTTTTTTATTTTCAGTTTCTGGGTATCATAGATACCTAGAAAATAAGATTGTTGTATCTTATAGTTCTTTATCTTTTTAGTTTTATGGGAGAACTTGAGGACCTCAAGTACTACTCAGGGACAGACTCTGGGTATTGCACCTAATTACTGTCTACCTTTATCCACTTCTTCATTTTCTGAATGAGTCATTTGGTAGGGGTACATTTTCTAGGACTACTCCCAGAGCATTGCTGAAAGGAAGCAATCAAACCCAGAGCACCCACATGCAAGCCATGCACTCCAACTCTTTAAGCCATCTCTCCTTTGAGTCAGCAACCTAGTTTTAGTCTTTGAGGAAACTCCAGACTCTTGAGAATGGTTACATAATTCACATCCCTGCTAATAGCATCTGAGAGTTCTTCTTCCTTCACACATTCTCCAGAATTTACTTTATAACATAAGCTGTTCTTGCTGTATTAAATGTTATTTCATTATAGTTTTCACTTGAGTTACCTTAATAAGTGTAAATGTGCTTTTACATTCTTAAAGTTGACTTAAAGTTAGAGATCTCTGTGTCCTTTTTAGGGAAGCATCTATTCAGATCTATTGCCCATTTCTTATTGGGTTGTTTGGGGTTTTGTTGTTGCTGTTATTGTTGCTATTGTATTGTATGAGTCCTTTGAATTCTTGACTATTAGGCCTTTTTAGAGTTTTGATATGTAAGTATCATATCCCATTTTGTAGGCTATCTTTTTATTCTGTTGAATTTTTTTAGATGTGAAGAAAACTTTAACGTTTTTTATAATATTGTTTTTTGTTTCTTGCTTTCATTTCTCATATCACTGGGATCAAATCCTGAAAAACATCTTTGAGGAAGATACCATGAATGAATTGCCTTTCTTTCAAATGTTTGCTGGTTTAGGGTTTTACATTCAAATCTATCATTCATTTTTAGTTTATTTTCATGTTTTAAATTAGAATGTGGTTATTACATTCTTTTGTATATAGCTGTTCCATTTTTCCTGCACTATTACTATTGTAGAAAGAGATTTTTCCTTACCCCTTATACAGTGGTAGTTTTTTTGTTGTAGAGTAACTTTATATTTGTATGTGTTTATTTCTGGGTTCTTAATTCTATACTGACTTTTAATTTAATTAATTTTTATTCCAGTATCATATTACTTTTCCACTACCATATTATTTTAATTACTATTACATTATAATATAGTTCGAAGTCAGATCATGTGATGCTCCATTTTTCTTTTTCTCAAGATTAATTTAGCTGTTCAGAAGAATTTTTTAGGTTGAATTTTAAATTTTGCTGCCATTTTTTAAGTTTTCTTAGAAATTTTATAGAGATTGCTTTAACGCTATCTGTTGTTTTGAGTAAATTGGTCATTTCAAAAATATGAATTCTCTCATCTTATGAATATGGAATTATTTCCATCTCATTGTGTTTGCTATTTTCTTTATAACAATGTCTTGTGGGTTTTGTGCAAGGTCTTTTATTACAGTCTTTTACCTTCTGTATTAAATGTATTCCTAGGTATTCAATTAATTAGCTATATTATGATTTAATAGTATTTTCTTAAGTTTTTCTGCTAGTTTGTTTACCTATAGAGAAATCACCAGACTTTGTTGCATCAGTGTATATTGATCTTGTAGTTTTTCATACTATTGATATTGTGTGTTAACCAAATCTGTTTGAATATTTCACTTGGAAAGCCAGATTCTAGGAGGTTCCTTTTGTATTTTTTGCTCTTCAATCTCAGTGTTAGAGTCTATAATTATCAAGGAAATAATTAGCCTATCGTGAAATGATCACAAATAAAAAACTCACTTTGTATGATCATCTGAAATATATTAGACTCCCAGAAATGATCTGTGAGAGCCCAACACTGCTTATTATTTGAAAATTTTGTTTTCCCAATAGTTGGGGGGAAGGGTGTTGAGATCATTGAAAACAGTGTGCAGTTGCTCTAACAAAATTTATTAGAAGTATATATAGCTCAGTTTAGCTCAGGAAACATTGATTGAATCTCTCATCTCAGACTCTTTGGTAAGCACAAGGTCTATAAAACTTTGGTAGGAGATCATAGATTCTAGATGACATGAAATTTACCAACACAGATCATTTCAATATTCTGTGCAACTATCATAGTAACAGTTGACATTGAGTGTCTACTATTTTCTGTCCATTGCTCAAAAATAGATAACTGGATTTATTTGTTCAATGCATCAAAAAAAGTGGTTTGAGGTAGGTGCTATTTATTTGTTTGTTTGGGGGCCATACCCAGAAATGCTCAGAGATTACTCTGGTTAGCTCTGTGCTCATGAGTCACTCATAAATAGACCATCTGGGATGTTAGGGATAGAATCCAAGTTGGCCATAAACCTACCTACTATACTATTTCTCCTACTATACTATTTTTCCTACTATACTATTTCTTAAGGGAAACATTCTTAAGGAAATATCTCTGGCAGGGGAACTAGTAAAGTAGAGCCAAGTTTTACACATGGTAGGTACCACATGACTCCCAGAGCACCTTTAGGAAAGATTTCCTGAGCACAGAGCCAGGAGCAAGCCCTGTACACTGCTGGATATGGCAGTGCCCCCCCCCAAAAAAAAACCCAAATATCCCTTATTTGGTAGCAGTTTTAATTCTTTTCTTCTAAAGGCATTGAAACATAGAGCTTGTCTTACTTTTGAATCAGTTATTTCCTTTGTTGCCTTAAATGAGTTCACCTAGAAAACAAAATGTATTGATGTCACGGTGTCTTAGAAAAATCTTTTTCAGAGAACTCATTGATCAATTTACATTGATTCTTGATAACTATTGGTGCTATTCCTTAAAACTCTGTTCACAGCTCTATAGGTGAGCCCCACCTATCATACTGGCCACATCACTGTTCCAGGCTGTTCTTTCTCTTCCAACTCTTTTGACAAGCACTATATTAAGCATTGTTGCCACAAGGATGGGTCATAAATTCATCAAGCCTGGATAAACAATATTCTGAACCAAGTTTCCAAACCAATAGATTTATTCCTGTGAGCAATTAAATCATCTCTGTTCTGACTTCCTCTCTATCTCAACTTGAACCACAGTCTTCTGCAGGAACCAAACAATCGACTACACATTTCTGCAGTCAAGAAATCACTTCTGAGGATTCCAGATATGTTGTTTATTTTTTTAAGGCTGGTGAAGATCAGTGAAACTGCAATTATTTTTACAACTTGGAGTGGGGGATGGAGGGACAGTGCATTTAAGGTCTGTAGACAACAGGGGAAATACAAGTCTCTGCAACTGAGTCTTGGACTGGAAGCAGAATGGAGGCCCATACTAGCAGATTGATCACAAAGTAAACAGAATGATGCTACATGATGTTTCCAAAGAGACTTGGAGGAATACTGAGTCTCTGTTTTAAAAGAGCAATCTCAGGTCAGGGAGATAGTTCCATGGACTGAATTTGTGTGAATGCTTTGTACATGTGAGGCCCAAGTTCCATCCCTCTACGATGATTTCTAAATCAGTAGTACCATGCCAGGAGCAATGCCAAGTATAGCCTCAAAATCCAAATAATCAATAAAAATAAGAACATTCAGAGTGGCTCTCCTTGAAATCTCTCATCACTTAAATGGGCCTTTAATAGTTTATTATCTAAATAAATTTTCCTATGATGTCATATTGATATATCAGAGTAGACAGGGAGATAAGGAGATAGTACAGAGGATAGAGTCCAGGAAGCCCAGAACACCACGGGGTTTGGCCCAATAAACAAAACAAAAATCCTCCTACACAATGAGGGTACTAACTTTCCTTTTACTTTCCTTTTTTTTTTTTTTTTTTTTTTTTTTTTTTTTTTTTTTTTTTTTTTTTTTTTGGTTTTTGGACCACACCCAGTGACGCTCAGGGGTTACTCCTGGCTATGCACTCAGAAGTCGCTCCTGGCTTGGGGGACCATATGGGAAACCGGGGATCGAACCGTGGTTCATCCTAGACTAGCACAGGCAAGGCAGGCACCTTACCTCCAGCGCCACCACCCGGCCCCCAGGTACTAAGTTTCTAAGAGGAAAAAGTATACACTAATGTGTAGCATTGGCCAGTTTCTATTAATAGATCATTCTCACCATGGATAATTTTATTTTATTTTAGTGTGTGTGTGTGTGTGTGCGCGCGCGCGCGTGTGTGTGTGTGTGTGTGTGTGTGTGTGTGTGTGTGTGTGTGGTCCACACCCAGCAGTGCTCAGGTGTTACTCCTGGCTCTGCACTAAGAAATCACTCCTGGCAGCCTTGGGGAACCATTTGGGATACCAGGGATCAAAGCCAGGTTTGTTATGTGCATGGCAAATACCCTACCTGCTATGCTACCACTCAGACCCACCATGGCTAATTTTAAACCAATAGTTTAAACCAATAGATCTTTCTTTTTTTTTTTTGGATCAGGAAATCAGAGTCAGATTTTGCATCACAAATGAAGTCTTTTTCTGAATGAAGGGTTCCTCCACTTTCTCGGTCAGTATGATTTGATCACAAATGTTGCTTCTGTCTAGAGTCTAGACATTGGTTCCCAAACCAATACATAGATCAGAATCATTCAGGAACACAAATGAAAATATAAAACCTCAGAACCCTGACAACCCAGGTCTTCTGACTTGAAAACTTAAACATTTTCAATTGAAACAATGGTGCATCTTAACACTGGAAATTTTTCAGGTATATATCATTGAAAATCAACATTTAGTGCTCGCTTTAGCAGCACATATACTAAAATTGGAACGATACAGAGAAGATTAGCATGGCCCCTGTGCAAGGATGACACGCAAATTTGTGAAGCGTTCCATATTTTTTAATAATTGAAAAAAAAGAAAATCAACATCTAAACACAAACATAAATCAGTATATATATTAAGTTTTCCACTCAGAGTTTACTTTGATTAAACAGATATCTGTATTTTTAAAGCATTAATAATGATTCTGATTCAAGAAAGTGAGTATAGTGGATAACACACTTGCCTTGCCTGCTACTAATTCTGATTTGACCCAAAGCACCATAGGGAATGATCCCTGAACATAGAGTCAGAAATAGCCACTGGGCACTGCCAGGGATAGACCCCCAAATAATAATAATAGTTCTGTTTCAATTTTTAATCTCTAAGCCAACATTTTTTAGACATATATGCCATTCCTATTCCTAGTGAAAGTTTTTACTTTGGATGGAATATTCTGATAATAACCTATAAATTATTTACTCATAAAATTAGTTACATCTCTGACCAAAAATATCCTACAAAATTACTAAAACGCTGGCAAAATCTATTTTTCCAGACCCAATGAGAGACAAAAATACTGGTGAGCTTTAATTTAGATTATCTGTTCCTTTTAAGAACATCTGACTTATTTCTCAAGAATATTTCAGGAAGAATTCTAAGTTTTACAAGTTCTTATCTAATAGGGATAAGAACCCATAAATTTTATAGTACGAGGGCATCTCCCACCCTGAACATTTATCATGAGGACTTGACTTAGACCTCAAGTGATTGGACATCAGCAGTCCACCCCAAACCCTGGATCCCAACCTTAGGACTGGCACAGTTTCCTGTAAGAACACCAGGAATCAAATTCTCCCCTGCCCCCAAGGGATGCCCTAATACCACTCTGGCACCAACTTGAGCCAGGGTAGGTTCATATGACACCCTAATAATGAGAAACAGTAACAATCTTGATCTAAGAGCAGGTTGCCTTACCTCATCACCTAATGGTGAGATGAAATCAGAAGACCCTCCATCCTAGGATCTGTGCCAAAACCAAGATCACTAACTACAGAAGACTGTAATTACAACAACCACGACTAAGCAGAACTTTTCCTGGAACCATAAAGAAGGACTCTATCCTAGACTTCGTCCCAGAATCTGTGCAAAGAACAAGATCTATAATTACAGAAGACTGACTTTGACAACCACAACTGAGCAGAATGTTTTCTGGCACCATAAAAAAAAATAATAATAATACCTTGTGGGGTGGGGGTTGTAAAGAGATAGCACAGCAGTAGGGCATTTTCCTTGTGCACGGCTGACCCAGGATGGACTCAGGTTTTATTCCTGGCATCCTATATGATCCCCTGAGCCTGCCAGAAGTGATTTCTCAGCACAGAGCCAGGAGTAACCCATGAGCACTGCCAGGTGTGGCCCCAAACAATAACAACGACAACAACAACAAAAAGACTTTGGGATTTGAAAACAAACATGTCCAGAGCCTGTAGTTGGTCTCATTTACAGTATGCTTCGAGGTTGGAGATGCCCTATATCTCTTGGGTCAAGGGAATTTCTTTCCCCAATATTTACTGCACCTATACAAAAAAAAAAAAACTTGCCATATTTGTCCCTCCATTCTTTTTTCTTTCTTTTTTTTGGGGGGGGCGGGGGGTTTCACCCAGTTCCTTTATTGGTGCACGCAGAAAAGAGAACCACTCTTCAAATCCAGAGTCAAGAGGTTGACAAGTCTCTCCAGGCACTAGCACCACTGTTCATGGGCAGCTTCTCTGCCCTGTATCCCCAGGCCATGTATACATTTCTGGGATATCAGTGAACACTTCTGTGGGCACGGCTAGTCATTGGCGGTGTATATAGGAGCCCTCTCTGCTGCCCTCTCTGCTTCTTCTTGACTGTAGGGTTCCACACTCAGATGCTTCAGTCTTTTCTTGTGGTCTTTGGATTGGAAGTGGGTCTTCAGGTTGGCAAAATCAACAAAATACCTCAAGCAGGCCAAACAACCTGGCAGGTCTGGGTCGGGCACAGCTGCCAGTTCTGGCCGGGTTCGTGTAGGAGCCTGGGGCTGCAGCTTGTGGTGAATTTCATCCAGGTCTGGCTGCAGTAGCTTCGCCTTCATGTGTCAGGCCAGAGAGTGCACTTGGTGCCCTCCTGTGCGATGGGAGCGACCCATAATCAAGAAAGCCTGCCTGGAGATAGAAAACCAAGCTGCGAGCACACCCACCCTTCACCAGTACAACATTTCCATCCCCAATGCCCCAATCTCCCTCTTCCCCATCCACCCCTACTTGTATTCAAGACAGGCATTCTGCTTCTCTCACTCATTGTATTAAGCTATTCTAAGTTAGCGTCTTGAATTTAGATCTAACTGTTGATTAAATCCAGTTGTTCATGAAGTCCATTTTCCCCTCCATCCTCCTTTTAATAGCAATATGTTCAATATTAGATGGATGAGAAAATGAATGGATGAATG
>PVKC010038466.1:0-12762 GCA_004027635.1 Crocidura indochinensis
GTAAAATGCAATGATATTTCAATAATTAAAATAACAGGTTATTTTAATTAGCTTATTTTCAATAATAAAACACATGGAAATAATGTATATAGTTTGCTGAGTTCAAGGATAATTTGAATACTTAGAATATTCCCTTAAGATTCAAAAGTATCTCATGATAAAATAGAATTATCTTTTGTTGCAAGTCCAAGAAAGACCAAAGTCATTTATGTAAAGCTATTCAGATCATGATTTGGAGGCAAAAATTTTAAGATCTAGCAGGTGAAATGGAGAGACATGGATTTCCACACTTTAATGCTTTTTTTTAAAGAGATGGATTTTCTTGCTCTTAAAATTTTTATATCCATTAAATGAGGTCTACAAATTTGAAATTTGCCTCACATAAAAGTTGACTTTCTAAGTAATATGATTGATTGGATTTCGTTTTATAGTCTTCATTCAGGTGATCGATTTAGAAAAAAATACATTTCTTTATGCTAGTTATGCAGGTTGACACAGATTCAGAATTCCTGTAAAGGAAATATATGTTTAAATTCCTCCTTGAAATATTTCTTGTCTTTCAAATATTAGGAAAGGGACTCCTCTTCTGAAGGTTTGCAATATGACTGATGTTATCTAGGCTGTGCCTTTTCAAGAGTATCTGTAAAAGCAGAGTCAGATTGAATTTCTTGGGGCCAAAATAATGAGCACAGTGGGTGCAGCATTGTCTTCATGTGGCCAACCTGGGTTGAATCCCAGCATCCCATTATCAATGCAACACCACCTGAAATTATTCCTAAAGACAGTCATAATTAACTCTGATAATCACACTTAGTGTGACCCTGATGCAAAAAAAACAATCAAATAAAGACTTAATTTCTGTATTGAAGATTGGAATTTATTTTGTTTGAATTTTAGTAACATATTCATTTATTTGCCTTAGAAAGTCTTCTGGTACAAAATTTAAGAATTAACTATAGAAACACTTATTGAGCTTTGTGGATGAATTTTTGAAATTCTGAATTTGTTTTGCTTATTTGATAATCCTTTTCCTTATTTGCCCTGACCTAAATTTAGAAATATTTATTCAATACTGTACTTAGAATACTCTCAAAGTTGCTTATTACCTCTGAAAGTTAATCATATAAATATTTTAATAAATA
This sequence comes from Crocidura indochinensis, assembly GCA_004027635.1. Lineage (NCBI taxonomy): Eukaryota > Metazoa > Chordata > Mammalia > Eulipotyphla > Soricidae > Crocidura > Crocidura indochinensis. The sequence continues at coordinate 1,143 of PVKC010038466.1, forward strand.
ATAATTGAGTTACCCTAAGGTAGTTTCAAATTTGTTCATGATTGAGTTTTAGTCATACAATGTCCAACATCCATCTCTTCTCCAGTGCAAATTTCCTACCACCAATATCTCTTATTTGCTTCTTGCCCTCTTGTTTTCCCTACAACCTCCTGCTTCTAATGCAGAAATATCTCTCTGTCTTTCTTACTCTCTCACACACAAAAACACTACCTTGCATGTGTGCATGCTTTTCCTTTAAAACACTGTGGTTTGCAATATACTTTCTGAAAATGTATGATACTTATCACTTTTCCTCTTATGAGCAACTAGTTCTTGTCCAGAGTGATTGTTTCCAGCTATCATGGTCATAGTGATCCCTTATATACCCTAATTGGACTCCCAAACTTTGTGGCAGGCTCTTAACATGACCAGTTCTCCTAGCCTTAATTTCTACTGTTTGGTTATTTTTACCAGACTTTTTATGTCTCACTAAAGCATGTGATCATTCTATCTATGTCTATGTCTATGTCCATGTCTATGTCTATGTTTGTGACTCATTTCACTCAGCATAATACTCTTCAGATCTGTCTATGTACAAGCAAATGCCATGACTTCATTTTCCTATCAGCTGAGTATTATTCCATTTTGTAGATGTACAACAGTTTCTTTAGCCATCCTTCTTTTCTCAGGGACTTAAGTTGTTTCCAGATTAAAGCTCTTGTAATAGTGTTGCACTGAACCTAGGGATGCAAAGGGATTTTCTGTATTGTGTCTTGGGGCCCCTAGGTTATATTCCTAGGAATGGGAGCTCAAGTTCCTCTTCCTCTTCCTCCTCGCCCCTCCTTCTCTCATCTCCCCCCTGTATCGGACGCTAGGGGGATCAAACCTCAGTCATCTTAGGTCAGCCATGTGCAAGGCAAGTACCCTATCACTGCACCACCACTCAGCCCCCTTTATTTCTCCTTTATGAAAATGTCTGTTTATCTCTTTCCAATTTTTTGATAGGGTTAGATATTTTTTATCTTTAAACCCTACTAGTGCCTTATCTATTTTACGTGTTAACCCCTTATCAGATGGATATTGGGTAAATAGTTTCTCCCACTCCATTTTCAGCCTTTGTATTTTGGACCTAATTTCCACTGAGGTACTGAAGCATCTTAATTTAATGAAGTTTTTTTTTTATTCCACTTGTTTGGTTAATGGTGTTTCATCCTTAAATATACCTTTAACTTCAATATTATGGAGTGTTCTGTCTGTTTGCCTCTATATATCTATGGTTTCAGATCTGATATCATGGTCTTTAATTCATTTTGATTTGACCTTGTGCATGGAGTCAGAAAGAGTTCTTATTTGTGTTTTTTTGACATCCTCAACATATAAAGTCTTTATCAGAGTGGTTATAGAGTCGTCTGGTTCTAGTTATGTCCTCTAAACGACTGTCTCTATATACTGAGCATGGTATCATTCTGGTTTGTTTCTGCCTTTTCCATTTGGTGGTGTTTTTTATGTGTCGTGCTGGGGCTCATTGATAGAGAAAAATATTAGGCCACAGACCAGAGGGGGGAGCCATGTTTGTGCAGCACAATGGAACTGAGTAATTCATCATCTCAGTAGAGCTTCATACTTACCTACTGGCCAATGCTGAGCTAAACTGTTTCCTCCTCTCCACGTCATGGTCCAAATTTTCCATTCACCTTATGGCAAGAGCTGTACCACCGAACTGATTGCTTCTTAACTGTATTTTGTTCAGCCTCCACATGTTGGAAGTTTTTACCATCTTCTTTATGTGTTGTTTTTGTTATTTTTATAGAATATTAGTCGAGAAGATACTTTGTACTTCTTCTATAGTCATAAATTTACATATATTTGAGTTATGCTCTAATAAGTGTTCTATGCTGAAAAAATATTCCATGTACAGTAGAAAAGAATGTGCATTTTTGTCTTGTCTTAAATTAAATGAACAACCGTTCCCAGATGTTTGTATCTCATTTAGAGTTCTTACTTCTACTTATACGCCATCTGGTTGATCCCTCTAGTGGTAAAACTGGAGTGTTGAAATCTCTTTTTTTTTGGGGGGGTCACACCCAGTGACGCTCAGGGGTTACTCCTGGCTATGCGCTCAGAAGTGACTCCTGGCAGGCACGGGGGACCATATGGGAACCGGGGGATCGAACCGTGGTCCGTCCTAGGCAAGGCAGCAGGCACCTTACCTCCTGCGCCACCTCCTGGCTCCCGAAATCTCTTATCTCTCTTGTGTTTCAGTCAATGTGTTTCTTTAGTTTCTTAGCAGAAACATATTTAGACTTTCATGTGGTGCACAAATATTGTTGATAGTGTTTTTTGACTGTATTTCTTTAGTAACCAATATGTAATGTCCACCACTGTCTCTAATGACCTTCTTTATATTGAATTTTATTTTGTTTTAAGTGTGGCTGCCTCTGACTCTATTTTTTTCTTCCATTGACTTGTACTTTTCTTTAATTTTCATCCTTTCACTCTGAACCTGTATTTATTCTGAGTTTAGGTGTGTTTCCTTTGTGCAGAAGACATATGGATTGACTTTCCTGCTTTATCTAGCTATTCTGTGCCTAGAGGAGTTCAGTACATTGGTACTGAGTGATAATAATGAAATAAAAGGTTGGTTGTATTGCCACTTATGCATTTGTATGTGTAGAATATAGTTGTTTTTGCAAGACTTTTTTTTAATCATTGGTCTTTCAGTAATTTGTGCAGGATTGATTTAGTTATTACAAATGTTGCCAGTTCTTCTGTATGAGAATATTTTTTCCCTAAAGTCTAAAAGATAGCTTAATAGGATATTAGCCTCAAGGCTGGATAGTTTGTTCATCCTGAACTTTGAAAATTCAATTCACTCTTTGTTGGCCTTAAGTATATCATATGGAAGGTATGTATCAATTCTTACTTTGTTTCCCTTATATTACAGGAGGTTATTTTCTCTCTCGCTCTTTTAAGCAGTGTTTTTGTCTTTTGATTGAAACATTTCAATTTCTGTGTGTTCTTGGAGTTATTTTGTTTGCATCTATTTTGTTTGGTACTCTTTAGACTTCTTGAATCTGTGAAGGTATTTCTCTTCAGAGAACAGGAATGTTCTCAGTGAGTATTTTCTTCACCAGCCATCATCACCCTTTCACTTTTTTCTCACCTTCTCATATTCCTACAATTTAAATATTATTCCTCTTGCTATTATCTATCACAAACATTACATGCTATTTATTTATTATCTCTCTGATCTGTCTCGTAATTTTTCTTGATGGCCAATATTTTGTCTTCACTCTAATTAGTATTTTTCTCATGTTGAATCATTTGGTTATGCCTTGCTATTCTATTTCTCACTCCTTCAACTCCATTTATATGAACACTGATAGTGTGGATCAGTTTGTACTTCAGTTTTTGAATTTTTCTTCCTATGAATTTTTTTTTATTTCCATGGCCATCACATAGAGCATTGCTTTACATTCACCCATGATGGAGCTACAGGCTTCATTTGACCTTGATGGTTTGTTAGTACTAGTGTCCCAACAATGTTCCAGGGCATTTGAGATCCTTATTTGTTTCATTGTTTTTAAAAATTTGAGGGTACTGTGGTATGAGTTTCAGACACTCATTTATCTGCGATCCTAAGTTTTTTATATTCCAGCAAACTGTTACTCTATATGCTTGTTATTCTAACATGCTATTTCAGTATTCATTCTAAGAATATTTGTGCCCTAATGTCATTACTCATACTGGTGAATAAATAAGAATTTTGTTTGCCTATAGGGTATTTGATGCAAGCTATCAAAACCAAAAATAATTAACATTAGTTTGGTTGAAGTGTAAAATTGTTGTGCAGATGCTAATGCATCCATGAGATTTGAGGTTTGGGAGGTAGACTGTATATAGGCTTCTTGGTGAAGGAGAGACAATTAGAGATGGCACATCTTCCAGATGCAGTGGTACAGGCCAGGATCTGAGAGCCCTTGATGTACCTATATGACAAAGAGGCCAGTGTCATCATTACAGGTCCATTGGGTTAGTTTTGGGTCTGAGAGTTATATGGCAGAGCATGGGCATTCTAGTAAAGGGAGACAGATAATAGTGGCAAATGACACAGAGACAATGGGGCTGGCAGGGGTCAAAATCCTTGATGCACTGTATTCAAAATTTTAAGTTAAAATCCATGGAAAGGAGTCTGTGCTATCTAATGCTTTCAGTAACAGAGGAAAGTAGACCACCTTTATTTAGTAAAGCTTTACCAATTTTTGTCAGATATATGTGCCTTCTCTGTCAGCCTTGCTATCTAAAATGATCTCCATTCCTGTCATGATTTGATCAGTTGAGTACCAAATGTTATTATACATATTTTCTCACAAATCTGTGCAGACTCACTAAAGCTCTGAGATGATGAGAGCTGCCTTATTAACCAGTATCATTAGCACGATCAGTCAGTAAATTGTAATTCGCTTATGTCCTGAATGGCAATGTTATTTGAGTTTTATTTGAGATTTTTATATGAAAAACCATAACGTTGAAATCTCACATGGGGGAAATAAGATGATTGTGCATTCTATGACTGTCATGATAATGGTATATTAGCACGATACCTATGAAGGGCAGGATTATTATATGGATTTGAATTCTACTGACGCTTTTCATTTTCCGCCTTAATTGTGGATTTTATTCAATAAATGTTTGACCTCTTTCTCTGTCTCCACATTATCCAAGTGCTTCATAGAACAGAATGTAACTATTTGTTCTTCTGCTGATACAGTCTTTTAGTACATATATAATCTCACCATGAAATTTTGTGTATTTTGCTTTTATTAATTAAGACCATATTCATGATGTTTAGAGATTGTTTCTTATGAGTATTCGTATCCTTTCCAGGCATTTTAAGGGGGAAAATCCATGTGGAATGGTATGTGGAACAAATGTGCAAGCATTCCACATACATTGTCCTGTAAGCTATCTCCCTAGCCCCTCAAATTATGATATTGACTTGTCTTGATGTGATTGTTCCTTTCTGGTCCAGAGTCTATTTCCAAGTCACTTTTACATCATATAAAATTATGGAGCGATTGTAAAATGTATGAATTATTAAATACGTGCTTCACTTTTATCAATATTCTTTTGATACAGTTGCATAGTAGTTCTCATCCATATTGGGAATAGGAGAGCATAAATGAATTATAGTGTGGTTCTTTGATAGCAAAGGAATGTACTGAAAGTTAAGGTGAATTGGAAAGTTGTATTCTGGTTTCAGTCTGAATATGGGACAGCATCATCAAATCACATTTAACTAGAAGATTTTAAGAATGAACACTTATTTCAGGAGACAAAGAGTAAGAGAAGACATTTCAGAAAAAAATAATGGATAGGAACAAAGTAAAGGTCATTATATAATAGCAAGCCAAGTGAGAATGGAATTAGAAAAGATAAGGCCAGAAAATTCTAAGATGGAAGTTAGGATGATAGTTTACCAGTCCTCAAACTTTTTAAACAGGGGCCCAGTTCACTGTTCCTCAGATCATTGGAGGGCCAGACTATAGTAAAAACAAAAATTATGAACAAATTCCTAAGCACACTGCATACATCTTATTTTGATGTGAAGAAACAAAACAGGAACAAATACAATATGTGGCCCACAGGCCATAGTTTGAGGACCACTGGGAGGGTAGGTTGTTCTGCTTGCATTTGGCTGACTTGAGTTCTATCCCTGGTATCCCAAATGGACCCCTGAGCACTACTAGAACTAATTCCTAAGTGTAGAGTCAGGAGAAACTCCTCAAGACTGCTCAGAATGCTATTCCCCATCTTTTCCCTACCAAAAATCAAAAGAAAATCTATGATATTTTATAAATTCTGAACAATTTCAGGCTGTGCACACTATGAGAGGTGAACTTTGAATTGCCAATGTTTTGTTTTATTTTTGCATTTATATTTAAGTAGCTACTTATTAAAAAGATAAATCTTCTGGCAGTTTAAGCAGACCTGATATCAAGGTGAAGTGGTCTTTTACTTCACAGAAGATAAAATGTGTTGTCTGTATTATTAGAACTCTATAAAAGCAAAAATTTTTTGTGGTCTAGTGAGAACTGATTTTAGAATATTTCTTAAATGAAATCATAGCTTTTAACTTACTGCCTGGGGTATTTTTGTAAATAGATCTGCCTAAAATGTCCAATAAATATAAAATACAATCTCAACAGCAAGAAACAATAAAAATGTCAAAACATGTTTCAGAATTTCATAGTCCCACTATAGTTGTCCCTAAAAACATAGTAATCATCCTTTCAGCCTTTAACTTTTCTATGAATAGTTTGTGTTATTTTAGCTTGTGGATGACAGCTTTGAAGTAGACTTTGGATATGTGATCTTTTTTTTACCATCAACTAGAATCTTGGGCAATTTCTTTAATGTCTTAATCTCATTTTCTTAATTTTCAAATAGAACGATATTACATACTATACACATTGGTGAGAGAAAACAAGAATGACAGTTGAAGCACAGTAAGAACTTACTAAGTACTATCTGTTATTATTGTTATTTCTCATAGGCAGAATTGTGGCTCTCCAAAGATATTTGGTTAAAAGTTAAAAATAATAAGAGCCAGAGTGACAGTATAGTGGTAAGATTTTTGTCTTGTATACAGTTGACCTGGTTTTGAACCCTAACATCCCATATGTTTCCCAGAGCTTGCCAGGAGTGATTCCTGAGTGCAGAGACAGGAGTAAATTCTATCACAACCATGTGTGACTCAAAAATAAAACAAAAATTAAAAATAAGTATTACTAGGGACAATAATTGAATTCATAGTTTAGTTCATATTTCTTTTTTTTCTTGGATACCTGGGCTATTTGTAAAATTGTCTATCACGAACAGGAGTACTTTGAAAATAGGAGTACAATGAATGAACTTAGGAGTACAGAGATTTTATTAATATCTTTATTTAAGCACCTTGACTGCAGACATGATTATAGTTGAGTTTCAGTCATGTAAAGAACACCCCCCTTAACTGGTGCAACATTCCATCACCAATATCCCAAATCTCCCTCGTCCCCATCCGACCCCCACCTGTACTCTTCTAGACTTTCCATTTCATTCATTCATTAACATTGTTATTATAGTTCTCAGTGTAGCTATTTCTCTAACTGTACTCACTGCTCTTTGTGGTGAATTTATATATATGTATATATATACATATATATAAATTTGGGGGGCCACACCTATTTGATGCTCAGGGGTTACTCCTGCTAAGTGCTCAGAAATTGCCCCTTTCTTGGGTAGACCTTATGAGATGCCGGGGGATCAAACCGCGGTCCTTCCTTGGCTAGCACTAGCAAGGCAGACACCTTACCTCTAGCGCCACCTCACCGACCCCAGAATTCATATTTCTTAAGTAATTATTGGATTACAATTTCAATTTTGGTTTTCTTACCAAAAATTCTTATTATATAAAACATAATTTGCCATTTTGTTTTAATGAACATACATTATCACATTTAAACAGACCAAACACAACTTAATGATAAATAATAGGACTTTCAAAGTACATCTAATTTTAAAAGATCCTGGGATATTAAAACCCAACTTCAAACATGATTGTGATCATGGTGCTTAAATAACTATATTATAATAAAAATAGCAAAAAATCCAAAAATATGAAGGGAATTATCAATATTTTTGAAAGTGTTATTAAGTCAGTTTATTTGTTATCATGTACATAGCTTTGTGGTATAGCGCATGGCTTACAGGTATGAGAATCTAAACTCATCCCTAGCATCACACCCATACTAAGAATAATCAGTAAGAGGGAAGTAAAGATTCAGTAAGGGAACCACCATAATATATTATCAATAGATTTTTCAGTAGAGACTTTACAAACTAGAAGGGATTAGCATGATGTATAAAAACACTGAAAGGAGAGTCATTCAAGCTAGTTTTAGCCCATTTTTTTTGTTTTGTTATGTTTTGGGGTCGCACCCAGCAGCACTCAGGGGTTACTCCTGATTTTATGTTTGGAAATCTCTCTTGGCAGGCTTGGGGGACCATATGCGATGCCAGTGTTCAAACCACCATCCTTCTGCATGAGAGGCAAATACCCTACCTCCATGCCATTTCTCCAGCCCCTTAGCCACCTATTTTATAACTTGAAAGGGCTTTTTAGGCAAACAATAAAAATAATTTAAACCTCATTCTATTATACTTCAAAAATCAGTATTTAACAGAGGAAAAACAAATCCTGTTGTGTCTAGTAATATACATAAAATGAATGGGACAATTTTCAGCATTACTAATTTTTATTTCATTCCATTAGGTTGATAAACTTTAAAAATAAACAAAATATTCTATTTTAAATTCTGTATTTTCTAAATCTTATTTATTTATTATTTTAATTGACATTGGGCCACAGTGTGTGAAGTTCAGGAATCAATAATTGGGAAATTTGTTTACCACATGCTGTGCAAGAGATTGAACCTAGGTCAGCTTCCTGCAAGTCGAGCATTTTACCTACTTTTCTATCTCTCCTGACCCCAAAATCAGATTTTAGAGCACTTTGGCTTATCTATTCAGTTTTTGTAGTTTAGAATTTTTAAGGAATAAGTTCAGTTCATGCATAGCTTCATTTCTTAAAAAAATCACATAATATATTTAGTGCCCAATGAGATAATTGTTTTTATTTTAGTTTATTTTTTGAGGGGCATTTGGAGGTCACTCAATAATGTGTTCAGGGGGCCATATGGCACTGGTGCTGGGAGATCAAACCCATATGCATGCAAAATATGTTATCCAGTCCTTTGAGTAATCTTCCTGCCAGAAGTTCATTTCTAATACTAACAATTCCTGTCATTTCTCCTTTATTAGGGATGGGGGAAGCCATAAGCAAGGTTGACCAGGGCTTTCTATTGATTTTTGCTCAGAAGTCAGTCACTTTTAGATGACAAAGGCAGTGAACTATATGTGGTTCTGGGGAATCAAACAGGGCAAGTAAGTGCCTTAACAACTCAACCCTTATTTCTCTTTTTTACTTTTTTGTTAGATATATATATATATATATATATCGTTAAAAAGCATTATGGTTTACTTGATTTGATCTATATTTCTGTTCTTAGTTTCCTTTCTGCCCTTTTTTTTATCTTTCTGTATAGAGACTTGTGAGTTAAAACTCAAATTACTGATTTGGGAATGCAGTTCTTTACAAAGACAAACATTTTATACTAAATAGTTGTATGTGGTCTTTGGCATAGACCATCAGAGTGAAATGCTGGGCTTCACATTAAAGGCTGAAATTAACCTTTATTTCAGATAAGTCTCCCAGGTTAGAAAGTAGTTGAGTCATAATTAGTCATCAATAAATCATAGTTGTCTCCAAGTGATGATGCAGTTGACTTTTGAAACAGTAGAACGATTCAGTGTTTAAAAAATAAAAAAAAAATGGGGACTGGAGAGATAGCATGGAGGTAGATCATTTGCCTTGCATGCAGAAGGATGGTGGTTTGAATCCCAGCATCCCTTATGATCCCTGAGCCTGCCAGGAGCAATTTCTGAGCATATGGTAAATTTTATTTACAGTTGTGTTTTCAAATGTTTATTCACTATATCTGGCTTTGCATAACCTATCCCCAAGTATCCAATACAGCTCACTATTAACTGTCCTTTATAAAGAGAGATTTCCATTTCATATAGTTCTCATTTATCCATCATAAAGCTCAGCAATTCCAGTAAGAAAATTAATTAATCACTAGAATTTTATAACTATTCTGCCTGATCCATTCATCTTATTTGTCTGACTCATAAATCAGACTATTTTTAGTTTTAAAACCTGTGATGTATAATATTAAATTTATCATAACTATGGTCATCTTAGGCCAAGGATAATTAATATAGAAATAATGTCAATGTTCTGGCTAATTTTGAGTAATGTTCCTATTGAATCTTAAATCACATTGAAAAAAACCCTGAAAATACATTTGACATGTCCATTAAACTAATTTATATTCATTGGTTTTTATGAAATTAAATTATGATAATTTAACAAAGAAACAAGCAGAATACATATGAAAAATTTTATATTAGATATTGGTAAATTTGTAAAAGGGAAAAATTTAGGTCATTGCAGAGTTTATAGGAAAACAACTTGCGCAGAGGAAAGAACATGTAAAATTATACCAATGAAAGTAAAACTCTGAATACTTGATTTTTGTTCTTCTTGCTAATGGCCAACCATTCTTTAATAGATATCTTTTATATATATTTTTTTTGGGGGGGGGGATTTTTTGAGCCACACCCGGTGATGCTCAGAGGTTACTCCTGGCTATGTGCTCAGAAATCGCTCCAGGCTTGGGGGACTATATGGGACACCTAGGGATCAAACCCAGGTCTGTCCAGGATCAGCCACATGCAAGCCAAACGCCCTACTGCTGCGCCATCGCTCCGGCCTCAATATGCTATCCTTTAAAGAGGTTTAGCAGCCTGCGTTTTTTAAAAAAAAGTTACAGGATATTATAGAATATAGTCATCTAAGAAATCTAGTTTGATAGATTTCTCTGTGAAGTATAGAGTAAATGAGTATTTGGTACTGTTTACTGATCTTTAGGAGTTAGATCAGGGACTTTAGGATTTATCTGGGCTCATCATCATCTTCTTCATCATAATACTTAAGTTTTCTGCACATTTTCAATTAATGGTGCTATCCCTCCCTTCGCATAAGCTTTGAGCACTTTTATGGGAATCTGGGTAATTCAGTGAAATAACCAATTGTGCATAGTGGGAAGCATCCAACAATCTTTTTAACCAGATATGAACTAAAAGTGTTTCCTTTATGTGCCTTTCTAAGTCTGTTCTCTAATGAGCAAACGGGAGAAAAATATGACTTATTTATATGTAGTCAAAACTCTTAATTTCAAGTGTTCTGCAAAATTCTATTGTACTGAAGCTCAGATAATTTCCTGGAAATGTGTAATTGACTCAGGACTACACATTAAGCTTGAAGAGAAGTCTGAAAATATGTAAAGACCAAAGCATAAGATATCAGAGTTATGAAAGCAGGGAGGTATTCTATTGCATAGTAACCAACAGAGATTCCGTTCCTAGTACCTCATATGGTCATCCAAACCTATCAGGAATCATTCTGGAGTGAGAACCAAAGTAAGCTCTGAGCACTGTCAGGTGTGGTCCCAATCCCTCCCTCCATCCCAAAAAGCAAACAAGGCTTATTTGATGAATTTGAGGCTGTAACAGGTTTTTTTTTTTCAGTATTTCATGGATATGTGCAAAAACCAAGATCTCTAATTACAAAAGTCTGACTATGACAATTATGGTTGAGAAGAAGTTTTACTGAGACCGTAAAGACTTTAGGGATTAGGCAACTTGGTATGGCTGGAGACTGTAGTTGGTCTTAAGGCAGGATACTTCATGTGTAGTGACTCCTTATTTTCAGGCCAAAGGTCATATTTTTCTATTTTCCACAACTCTTGTTGTGCCTCTTAAAAAGCTGCCAACCCCTTTTTTATCTTATTTATTTATTTATTTATTTATTTTTTGCTTTTGGGTCACACCCGGCAGCACTCAGTGGTTACTCCTGGCTCTATGCTCAGAAGTTACTGCTGGCAGGCTCGGGGGACCATATGGGATGCCAGGA
>PVKC010038467.1:0-12758 GCA_004027635.1 Crocidura indochinensis
GGGGGATCGAGGTCCGTCCTAGGCTAGCACAGGCAAGGCAGGCACCTTTCCTCCAGCGTCACCGCCAGGCCACCTTAATTTTATTTTTAATGATTATTTTCCATAGGAACTTGCCATATTTTAATGGCTGTCAGATTAGTAAAATGATAAATTTCTGAGAAATTTGAAGTTTGATTAATCTGGTAGTTGTGTAATCTATAAGTGCTACAGTCATGAATGATTGTATGTAAAGCATTATTCATGAATAATCATTGGAGGTAGCTACTTTCAGAACACCAGAACACTATTTTTGTCATTACTATTAATATTTAAAAAATCAAAACTTGTCATATTAAAACTAGTAAAACAATAACATATGTGTAATGATATTAAACATCGTTTAACAGAAAGATGATGCAAACTAACAATTGAATATTTACAGAAATAATCTAGCAGAAAATAGATAGAGAATAATAAAAATAATTTCTAGTTCTGTGAAAAATAGCTTGAAATCATCAGAGTAACAAAAGTCAGGAAATTCAGCTAGGCGTAAATATAACACAAAAGAAATGAACTTCAAAGTAGATTAACTAATTGAAAGCAAGCAAGAGCCCTTAGTTGCTCTTTAGCATTGTTAATTACTGATTTTAATGAATAAATAATTATAATGGGCAATAATATTGCTGAAATAAATAGGAGAGGAACTTTACATAATAAGGTTAATTTATATGTTGCAGAGATTGGAGATGAAGTTTGTAATCGAGGCCATTATATTGCACTCATATTTGGTGTTATTGCTTGGTTATCTGCCTTTATGTGTGTCTATTTAGCTAAACAATTAGGTTTTTAGAAACTCTGGGTATATTGTTTATTTTCTAAATAATTGTATAGATATAAAATTAATATTAAAAGAATACAGAATAATTTCACTGAATAAAAAGAGATGTGAACCAGACCCATATTATATTAGGAAAAGAAAAGTTCACTCAGGACTGCTTACCAAAATCAAGTCATTTTAGATTCCCATTAGTGTCTGCATGGGATTCAGCCAATGGAATACTTAATATTAATTTTATTTCTTAAAAGGTCTATGGATTTTTTTATAAGGAAATAGTACAAGTGTGAATACACTGGCTGCATTTAATTTTTTTTTCCTGCAAGAAGGTATCGAATGCCAGTAAATGACTTATATGAACTGCCTTCATTTCTGAGAAACAAAGATATGCCTTTGTCCAATGCCTTTATATTTTGGTGTTGCTTCATCTAATGTTATATCCACTGAGGTCTTATTATTAAAAGTCATCACATTTGACTTCCTTTATCTATGCTAATTTATTTCATGGCCTGTTGTTTGTCATCTTTTCAAAACAAATTATTTCTAGTAGTTTAATAAGGGTGGATGATAAAAGGAAAAAATAATCAGCTATCATGCATCTCTGTTCAAACAGAAAGAAGACTAGTGAGCTATGATAACCTAGAGGTACAATAAAGTGAGCACAATTAACATTTTATGAATTTATTTTCAAGCAGCCGTAGGAAGTTCTAAAAAGTAATGTGTTATTTTTTCAAGATACATAAACTTAAATCAAGGGTTATATAAAGTTGGTGGAAAAGAAAATTTTAGAAGGTTCAGCATACTTCAGTTTGTATTTACAATAAATAGCAATTAATGAATAAAATCTATGCATTTTTGTTTATTACCAAGCATAGACCATATAGAGGTACTAAAATGTACTAATATATTTATCAAACTAATAGCAATGTTGTGTGTTGGATAAAAGTTAGATTTAAATTATTTTGCCAAAGGAATATATTCTTTGGCATTCTGTGTAGTAGCTGGTATCTACTGAATGTAGATAATATGGCTGATTCTGTTATACTCATTTCATTTACAATATTTCATTTTATTACCATAGGAACTCTGTGATAAAGATTAGATTTAATGTATATGTACAACAGTTTCTTTAGCCATTCATCTGTTGAAGGGTATCTTGGTTGTTTCCAGAGTCTGACAATTGTAAATATTGCTGCAATGAATATAGGTGTGAGGAAGGGATTTTTGAATTGTATTTTTGTGTTCCTAGGGTATATCCCTAGGAGTGGTACAGCTAGATCATATGGGAGCTCAATTTCTAGTTTTTTGAGGAATCTCCATCTTGTTTTCCATAAAGGCTGTACTAGATGTCATTTCTACCAATAGTGAATGAGAGTTCCTTTCTCTCCACATCCCCAACATCACTGATTGTTTTTAGTCTTTGTGATGTGTGCCAGTCTCTGTGGTGTGAAATGGTACCTCATTGTTGTTTTGATTTGCATCTCTCTTATGATTAGTGATGTGAAGAATTTTTTATGTGTCTTTTGGCCATTTGAATTTCTTCTTTGAGGAGGTGTCTGTTTATTTCTTCTCCCTATTTTTTGATGTTTAGATTTTTTTTTTCTTGTTAAGTTCTGTCAGTGTATATGTCAGTACATATACACAATGGAATATTATGCAACCGCCAGGAGAGATTAAGTCATAAAATTTTCCTATATGTGAATATGCACTGAAGCTATTATGCTGAGTAAAATAAGTCAGAAGGAGAGATATAGACTGAATAGTCTTTTTGATCTATGGGTTTTAAAATTTAAGACATTACTGTAATAATCCCTAGAGAGAGTAGAGATAAGGGCCAGAAGGACTAACTCACAATATGAAGGTCACCATAAAGAGTAGTGGTATAGTTAGGGAAATAACTACACTAACATCTGTCATGGCAATCTTAGTGAGAGAAGTAGAATGCCTTTCTCAAATACAAGCAAGGGTTGGGAAGTAGGGGGGGCATTGATGGTGAGAATGTTGACTGGTGAAGAGGGGTGAAATCCAACTACAATCATTTTTGCAATGATGGTGCTTAAATAAAAATTTTATGTATAAAAAGATGAGAATATATATAAAGATGATGAATATCTCTGTTTTAAAAATAATAAATCTGAGATACCAGAATAAATTACTTCTCTAAAATCACTTCCATGAGAAAAAGGACCTATAATTTATATTTTTTGATTTACCAAGAAAATGACCTTTATTAGAAGTTCATTCAATGTCTCTAATTCCTAATTCAAAAACTTCAACTTTAGGTACCATATTTTTGGTAGTCTTTTGTTCTTTGTTTTGGTCTCTGATTGGTCACACAAAAATAAAATGCCAGTACTTCTAAAATCGCCACCATGTACAGAATAAACATCTATTATGTATCAGACAAAGGTCCAAATCTTAAAAATACAATGCCTAAGTCTCAAATAAACATACAAAACAGTGGCTAAGTTTCATATTAGTTTATAGACTATAAACTTGATTCTTGGAGAGACTGGGTAACTGTCAAGTTGATTTAACTTGAAGTGGAGACAGAATAAGAACCTGGGTCAGCTTGTTCAAAGTTCCTGTTCTGCTCATATTTGTATTTTAATAGAAAATAAACTTACCCATCTGGGATAAGTTGAAGAACTATTAGGGTGGCCTAATGAGGTAATTCTGAGCTATGAAATTCATAACAGAAAATTTGAACTCTAATTGCCTGCAGTCACTGCCTAGAAGTGTGACCAAGAGGGAAGGCATCTCAGCTCTTAATAAAATACATCAATGGGTATTCAGTTACAGGCATTGGAGATGAAAAAAAATGAAACCATCAATGATAAAGCCCCTGCATCGTACAGCTTATGTTCTATTTGGAAAACATACAATATATAACATATACATATGTTTTAATACATATATAACAAATGCTGGAAAAATAATGAATCCTAAGAAGAAAGATAATATAAAATATATAAGAAAGTCTAGAGTTTAAAGAAAGTTTACAATATTAATAAGATTGTTATATAAAGCTTCACTAAGGACTAAAAAGATAGCACAGGATACTTTATTTAGAAATAGTTAACCTTGGTTTGATACCCATACACATATTTCACCCTTCTCCATACACAATAGCACTTCAAGGAATAGTCATTGAGCACAGAACTAGGTGTAAGCTTGAATATGCTATTGAGTATGATTCTAATTTACTCTTACTCATCAATAAACATAAAAACAAATGCTTCCCTATTAAAGGTAGATATTTAGCTAGATAGAAAAAGAGTATTTTAAACTAAGAAAACACAACAGCAAGGTTATGTGTGAAAGAATGGCTGGCACATTCGGGAGAATACAAGTCAACATATCTAGATGAGAAGTTAGAAATGAAATGTAGGTGAAAGATAAAGTCAAAGAGGTGATATAGGCCAAATCTTGAAAATATGTAAACATATTTTTAAATATAGTTTTATTATTTTGGAGGTTGGCAAGGCACACATGGTTCTGTTCAGTTCTTGCTTTTGATTCTGCTTTCAGGATTCTCTCTTAGCAGTCTTGGGAGAACTTAATGGATTTGGGATAGGTCATGTGTAAAGTAAGTGCCCTACCTATTGTACTATTGCTCTGCTAAGAGAAAAAGTCATTTTAAAAAGAGAAAAAGCAATAATAAACCATGAGATAACTTGGAGTGATTTAATCTATTTATACCTGGAGTGTCTAAAATGTGGGAGAAGTAATTGAAAAACAGTGCTCCAAATCTGTAAAAGAAGCAAATGTAGACATATAATAATGTTTTAACATACCATTCTTCTACCATCCGTTCTGAGATAACCTGAATCTAAACGAATGTGGGAGCAAAAAGAATATTGGAGAAACTAAAGAAAAAATGTTAGTGTGGACACAGAAGTAAAATCAGTGAACTTGTTCAAAATGGTAAGATTTAAGACATTTCATACTTTGAAGGTACACACAAAGACTTTGACATATTAGAGGTGCAGTTTCAAAGTAATAGTAGCAATGATTCCTCAATTTAAGCAAATTTTAACTATATATAAATAGTTGTGACAACAGATTCATATTTTGATATCTGAGTGGTAAATTGACATTTTTATTTATGATTCTGAAGGTCATGAGAGAACTAGAAATAGATGTAGATTAATTTATTATTACTGTTATATATATGGTATTAAATCATGAGATTGGATGATAATATCTAATAAAATTTTAGGGTCATAAAAATAGTACAGTGAGTATTGTGTTTGCTTTATACCCAGCTGACCACTGTTTTATCCTGAGCATCCCACATATTTCCTGAGTAAACACTAGGAGTGAATCCTGACTGCAGTCAGAGTTAACACCTCAGCACAGCTAAGTGTGGTCCTGAAACAAAAACAAAAACCCCTTTCAATTACTTAGAGCCATTGAAAATGAAGAGGCAACGTGGAAAAATAAAACTAAAAGTTTAGAAATCCAAAATTTTAGTTTTAGTCCCGATTCTGCCGTGAGACATTCATGAGCAACTTCTAAGCATATTTAAATTTTTCTATAAGTTGTTTTTCATCTATCTGAATAAAATATAACAGTCTGTAAATAATAAATTATTTATATTCATAAAAATTTCACTTTATTTTGTGTTGAAAGGGACTCTGAATTTAAATACAAGGTATGAAGGAAAGGAAATATAAGCCCAATAACGTAATAGGTCTATCATACATATTAGAAGGGTAAGAACTAGAAAATGATTTTTTCTGGGGATGTATCATCTAGAAACTAGATAGTTAATTTTTAAAAATAAATTTATTAAGTATGTCCAAGTGCTTGAAATTACCCCAGATTACTTAAAGGATAAAGACAAATCCCTTTTTTCTGGAAAACTCATTTTAATAATTATAGCAAAAATTTTAATTTTATTAAGCATTAAAATGTATGACTTGGTAGAAAATCTGTGGCATCACATCTGTGCATTTTAGGGAAATTCTTTACCTTTCAAATTACTTAAAATTTACTCTCTCCTACATAAGAATATATTATATTACAGACCATCAGTCTCAGGATTAGATTTTAGCATTGTGGGCACAGAAGCCAAAAAAAAAAAAAAAATTCACACAAAGCTACTCAAGAGAAGCCAGCACCATTACTTTTACTGCATGGAGGAAAAGTCTTGATTCATATTCTAGCCCTAAAAGTACTCCTTTTAACTTCCTTTGAATTTGTATCCAAAAGCTCTAGAATAAATTTTCACAATTTTTATTCCTCTGCCATTGATTACTTATTCAGAGTGTGATGTGGATCTATCTTAGGTATGAGAAAGCAGTACAGACAAAACCTCTCAGATTACTGTGTAAGAAGACTTTTTACAAACATGGATCTTCAATGTAATTTCTGCTCTTTATCTTACTTGGAACATGTTCTTCAAAATTTCAGTTTAACCTTAATTCATTTTAGATTCTTCCCAACATTTCAAAATCACTCTTTAGCCCTTCAATTAGGCTTATTTTCTTAACTTTAAAATCCTTACAGACATATATTCTTTAAAAATGAGCAATTTTGGTCATAGTATAGGAGGTAGGGTATTTGCTTTGAACACGGTCAATCTGAGTTGGTCTCCCAGCATCCCAAATTATCCTCTAAGTACCACTGGGAGTGAACCCTGACCACAGAGCCAACAGTAAGCCATGAGCACTGCCAGGAGTGGCACCCAAACAACACAAAATTATTATAAATTGCATATCTCAAAACATAAATTTTGATGTTATCTTAACTAATCCTAACTCCAAAACATATACATTTATTTCTTTCATTTTCAGCATCATGCATGTTATCTTAACTTATCCTAACTCCAAAACATATACACTTATTTCTTTCATGTTCAGCATCATGTGAAAATCATAATACTGTGTTTCCTTGCAGTATATAGTTGTAAGAAGATTTGGTTAGATACACAATGTAGGTGAAAAAATATGTAAAACAAAATTAGCAAGACTTTCCAGTCCAAGGTATTGACAAGGGGGTTTATGATTAATAGAAATATGAACATTGTAGCAAGACTGCTATTATAGGACTATAATCACTTGAGAATCAAAATTTGATCATTGACCTAAATTCTTAAGAATAGAAGATTGACTCCATTTATCATATAAAATTTAATTATATAAGGCAAAAATATAGACAATACATGCAAAATAAATTATCTCAAATAGGTACAGAGTGATAGTATAGCGGTAGGCATTTGCCTTGCACGCATACGTCCCAGGATAGACTTGTGTTCAATTCCCAGCATCCTATATGGTCCCTAGAGCCTGCCAGGTGTGATTTCTGAGCAAAGAGCCAGTAGTAACTTCTGATCCTCGCTGGGTGTGTGCCCCAAACAAAAAACCAAAATAAATAAATAAAAATAAAATATCTCAAATAAATTTTAACATTAGAAGTAATAAAAGAGAATGTTATTCATATTAACAATGGCCATGAGAGTATCAGAATAGATGATCAGGGAAATTCTCATTAAAGATGTGATGTTCAAAGTAAGGTGAAATGATAATAAGCTAGAAAAGTGAATATTTTAAGAGTGGGTATTTTCTCTGGTGTAGGAAAAAATGTACAGAGTTCATGGAGATAAATAAGAGTATATTTTTGTTGTTGGCATTTGGGGGCCACACCCTGTAATGCTCAGAGGTTACTCCTGGCTATGTGCTCAGAAATCGCACCTGGCTTAGGAGACCATATGGGACACTGGGGATTGAATGGAGGTCTATCCTGGATCAGCAGTTTGCAGTACAGCTGCTCTATCACTCCAGCCTCAATTGAGAGTATATTTAAGAAAAAAATGTGATACCTTTTTCCTAAAGACTATAACAAGGAAATATTAAAAGGATGAGTTCAAACTCTATTCATTGAGATGGAAAACGATGAGAACATTTTAAGAATAGATGTGATAGGCCATATAGAGCATAATAACTAGAGTGATTGCCTTACATATGGCTGACCTTGATTCCATCCCTGACACTCTATATGGACCCTTGAAATCTCCTCCCCCAGTTCTGGAGTGATCCCTGAGTGGCCTACAGGAGTAAGTAGTGAGTACCGTTGGAAATGGCTCAAAAACAAAACTAAAGAAAAATGGAAGTGATTCAATATCATTGACATAAAAACTTGACTAACAGTATTACAATGGATTTTAATGAGATGAGAGCAGAGACAGAAAGATAATTTTGAGAATCCTCCAGCATATTAGGTAAGATATCTTGGAAAAATTTGGAAGACTTACAGACAAGTGGACAATTTAGAGCCATATTTTAGAGGTAGACATTGTTGATTTAATTAGCTTATATGATAAAAAGGAAGAAATATGTTTTAATTAAATGTAAATATGATTAAAAAGGAAGAAACATGATTAATTTAAGTATTCAATAAATTGATATTACTACATGGTAGACACTGAAAGACAAATAGGTTACTAAGGACAGGAGAGAAGAAATGAATTTGAGTAATTAAAATAAAAAACCAAGCAAGTGGTTACATTTGCATATGTAAAATTAACTAGATGAGTTTATTATTAAAAGGAATTTTCAAATTTAGAAATAAACATCCCACATACAATAGTGAAAAACACAAACCACAAGAACAGATGAGATCATGAAGGAAATAAAGCATCATTAGGGAAAAGTAGAAGGCCCCAATTATAAGTTAAAATAAAATCAGTTTTTAAAAAGATTAAATAGAAAAGAAGATTGCAAAGTTCTTAGGGAAAATGCAGAAAAAAGTGAGGTTGTTATGATATGACAATAATAAAATGTAATTTTATAATGAATGAATATCCATCATATCAAAACATCCTGAGATATTCTGTAAACTGTAAGAAAAATGCTATTGAATCTTACTATTCAAATCAATAGCATTTCAGTGCTGATGCAGAAAGAAGTAGGAATAAATACATGAAATAAAGTTCAATCAGAGAGCGCTAGAGAGAAATTGAGCATGGGAAAATGAGGTAATAAATAATCTAGATAATACAATAGAAGGAAAAAATTTACTTATTTTGTTTGCATGCTATTTTACATGAAAGATATAAAAACTGTCAATATTTATTATCTGTTAAGCAATTCATATATGGAAGGTCTATGCTTAATATATTCACTGCTTTATTTGTAAAATCTTGTGACATCTCTATTACTCACAAAATATAGATGAACTAAATAAGACATAGAAAAAAAATAATAAGTAATGACCTTTACCTCGAGGGTGATGAAAGCTGTGTTTTGAAACAAGGTAATCTGACTCCAGAGGTAACGAATTTAATCTACATTACAAATTGCGTTTTCACTATATTATTCTGCCTCTACTACATGTATTATTATGCTGATGAAAATTAGTACACAGAAAATGTTGCCAGAGAAATGAATGACTTTGCAGGAACAAAAGCTTAAGAAGGAAAGTTTGCAAGATTGAATAAAATGGCTTCCAATATGGCAAAAAATATGAAAAATGTATGCATACTATTCCTTAAATCAGAAAAAAGTATATAACAATTTTAGAGGGTTTTATACATAATTTGCATAAAATAAAACCCTAACAAACAACTTTCATAATGATGAATTTAAATCTTATATGGGAAGGCCAAAGCAATACTATGGTGAATAAGTTGCTTACCTTGGCAGTTGACCTAGATTTTATTCCCAGCAACCTATATAGGCTCATGAACAATAGTAGAAGTGAAAGATGAGTAAAGAGCTAGTAACAAGCCTTGTACATAGATAGCCATGTGTGTTCCAAAAACAAAATATCATAGGGGAGACAGGGACTTTTCCAAGAAAAAATAAATGTGACCATAGAACAACAGATTCAAATGGAAAGAAATTCCAAAGATTTTGGACTTTATTCTGGGGATTGTGGTAGATTTGTGTTTACTACTTAGAAGGCCAACTCTATGACCCAAGATGCTAAATATGAGAACCTGAAATTCTTACATTGAGGCCCAGAGCGTAGGTAATTCAGGAAATACCAGGACAGAGAGAAAACCAAGTCCTCAACAAACCAACAAGCAGACATTCTTGCCTTGGGATCAAAGCAATAAACCCAATTTGAATGGCTTCTTACTCAGAGAAAAATTTTCAAACAACATTGGCATGGGAGATCAACTTTTTAGATGAAAATGGAAACAATTTTTGACATGTGCAATATTTTAAACTTTTATCATTTTCCTGGCTTAGCACTGATAAATTCCATAATAGAATTCACAATTAAAATTACTGGACCATGAGAACAAATATCTAATTTTATCTATGTGGAATGCTGATTAAAATAGAGACTGCAATACAGCTATTGACAGTTGTATTCTGAAGTTGGAGTGGGTACGACCTCAGGATCTCATCAGTGGGCAGGCCACTTGCCTTACATTAGCTAACTTGTATTTGATTCCCATCATCCCAGTTAGTCCTTTGGGTTTTGCCAGGAATAATTCCTGAGTGCAGAATCAGGAGTAGAACAGATAGAATCCAGTAGAATTAGAACCAGGTGTTGGTTTACACAATAAACCTAAATATGTAAAAAAAAATTATATACTATTATTAAATAACATAATTTAATTTTTATAAATAATTGCTCAATAAACTTGAGCATTGCCAGATATACTCCTCACAAAAACAATAATTGTATACTCTGAAAGATAATTAAGCTACATGCTATACACATTTTTTTCATTTTATTAGTTTATTTATTTGTTATTACTTTTGGTGCTCAAGGTTTATTCCTAGCTCTGCTTTCCAGAATCATTTCTAATGATTCTAATATTTCAACCTGGCTCAGGGGGTAATATGTAGTGTTGAGAATGGAATCCATATTGACAGTGCTCAAGACAAGCACCCTACTTACTATGATATCACTCTTTCAAAATGCTACACCTTTTTTTAATACCTACAGTAGCTCCCTATGGTTTCCCAGCCCCAAAACAACAGTGCCATTCCTTAACCATCTCAAAAGCTATTATGAATATAACCATCACAGATCTGAAATATAGGAATACCCTAATCCATCCAGATCTCTCAATTCCACTTCAAACCTTCAATTATCACACATATCTGTAATACAAGTATGGAACTAGTAGCTTGTAAACAGATAAAGATTCTGGAAAAAACAAACACAAAAACAAGATGATCTCTGTGGATCTAGCAAGTTTTGTTTGCCTGTCATAATAATGGAACCTAAGATTCTTAAACAAACCTCTTTCAAGCCAATTATAAACTAAACTACTGAGTTGTCTCTCACAAAATACCTCTCATTCTTTACTAGTGTTTATCAGGTTTCCAGGAGATCCACTAGGTATAGTACTAGACATCAATCTCCATAATGCCTAAGGGGAAATCAAAATTTGTCAAAGTCAGAGAAGATCGTCATTAAGGGGAGGCAGAGATTTGTAGAAAAGTGTGGTCCTGTGCAAATTGTGACTGCAGATCCCTTATTCAGTGTGAACAACTATGTTACCTAGTTAGGCTTATGTCACTGACATACTTGAACATCAACCTCTTCATTTACTGTTCCTGTAGAATAGCTTGTTGATTGTATTACTTTTATCCTTTGTAGTAATAAGAATTCAGCTTTTATAATAACAAAGTTCAGTGTCCAAGGCATCTATCACATATTTATGCTCTGATACCTTCAATTGCAACACAAAACCACTTATCTAGCCAGAGTATAAAAGGTAATTTTTCAGAAAAAATAAAAAGGCAAATGTATAAAATAGGTACAAGAAGATAGGGGAAATCATCCCAATTGATTGACTAAAAAAATTGAAAAAGTTTTATTGAAGCAAAATTAATTAAAGACATTTATGAAAATCTCAAGGAATAGTGAATCTGATTTTCATTAAAAAGAGGATTTAATAGAAAGACATAAAATACGAGTAAAATTTAAACAGAAATTATAGAGCCTTGCATTTAAACTTAAAAATGCAACTGAAAGAGTTGCCATGCTCACACTGAGCAAGCTCCATAGACTTACTTTTTCTCAAAAGAGAAGTACACTATGATTGAATCATGGGTACCTGACCACACAGCAGAAAGCTGGAAATCTCAGGAGGAGAAGGTGGGCCAAGCTTATGGCCTGCTGAGTCCATGACCCATAATACCCACATTGCCTATGGTCCTTCCTTCCTAATCACTCTTCTACAGTTCTCTTTGGAGACACAAATCTGACCAAACTTTGGATATGCCAGTATTTGGGCTTATGTCACCAGAGCTTTTTGAAGCAAGTATAAGCAGTATATCCCTTCTTCTATCTTTCTTCTTTGGAAGGCCTGGCACAAAAACACATCCCACAAAATCTGCAGTATCAGTAATACTGCTTTGAATTCTAGGACATTAATTTGTTTGATGATGTCATCCTTATAGGAACATACCAATTTAGATGCTAGTGTATAACTGAGGTCACTTAATGTTTGCAAACAAAATACAGAATGGACAAATAAAACAACAAAAAACTCACAAAATTTTCTGCCATTGTCTTAATGACTTCATTGAGGATACAATAAATTTCACAAATTTTGCTTGCCAATATACATCTTTTATTTTTCCTCATTTTTAAAAATTTATTTTCTTTCTTTTTCTTTTTCATTTTTACTTTCTATTTTTTAAATAACTTTACTCTCACTTAGAAAGAATTGTATTATGGTCAACTGTTAACTATGTGATACATTTTCTTTAAACAAATTTAAAAATTACAATTGAAGGACTTAGTAACATAATGCAAGAAGCTCAATATTTAATTAGTGAATTTGAAAGCAGAATAGTAGGAAGCATTGCAAAGACAACAACACATTTAAATTAAATATTTAATATTATAAAAAGAATTATGTATAAATAATAATTAGTTTATGAGTTCAAGAAAAAGAAAAGAAAAAGAGATGTAAATCTCATTTATGTAATTAGTAGCTGGAAGTGCCATGCTCTATACCTTGTCA
>PVKC010038468.1:0-12750 GCA_004027635.1 Crocidura indochinensis
ACCTAGTCTATTATTTATTTATTTATTTTTATTTTACTTTATTTCATTATTTTGATTTCTGGGACACACATGGTGACACTCAGGGGTTACTCCTGGCTATACACTCAGAAATCGCTCCTGGCTTGGGGGACTATATGGGACTTGAGGATATTGAACCGTGGCCAGTCCTAGGCTAGCATATGCAAGGCAGATGTATTATTACCACTTGTGCCACTGTTCCAGCACCTAGTCTCTTTTTTAAATGATGCCCTTGTCTAGGTTTGAAATCAAGGTAACAATTATAGAGTGGTTAGAAATATCTTTTCAGTTTATGGAAATGTTTGAGAAAATAGATACTAATTTGTAAGGTGACCCATTCCCCCAATACCCTTTTACTTATGCTTTTTTTTGAGATATTAATACCATCTAGATGATCAGACCTGTCCACACCTGTAATGGGGTGGGCTGTTTTAAATAAAGAATAAAAATGTCTGGCTGGGAGAAGGCGAGGAGAGAAGCAGAAAAGGCAGAGAGAAAGAAGTGTCAGCAAAAACCTGAGCAGAGAATGCGGGGGGTGGGGGAGAAGCATATGGTGGATAAAGCAAGCCAACCCTAATGAAACTTTAACTGATTGTGAATTATTTCTCTGCCATTATCTTGCATCTTCAGACCCACTGGCCAAGGGCACTAGAGGCGCCAGAGGTGTTGTGCTATGGAAGGACTCACCCAACATGTGGCTCTTTGTATTTTTATTGTACACTAATTTTTTTGAAAGATAAGTAAATATAGGTTTTTTTTTTTATAAAACTATCTGGTCCAGAGAAATGCTTTTACCATTTTTACTTATATGCAAATTTTATTTGAAATCATGTAAAATAATTATCTAGGCAAGTGGCTTACAACAATTTTTTGATATACAGTTTCACACCTCCTTAAATATGTTACCACCTGAATTTTTATTTTTAAAACAGACTGTTGATTATCCTTTTAAAATGATTGCTCACAATGGGATATCAAAGTTTTATTTTTTTTTTAGAATCAGTGTTAGAATATTATGTGTTTCTAAAAGTTAAATATTTCTTCTAGGTTGTCAAATTTGCTGCTATGTATCAATTTGCTCTTAATAGTTTCCTCTGCTTAAAACTTTTAGCAGTTCTAATTTCTAATATATTACTCTTTATTGATTTATATTTCTCTTTGTGAGTCTAGCTAAGGTTTGCCTATTTTGTTGATATTTTCAGAGAAACAATTCAGTTTTATTGAGTTAATTTTTTCCATTTAATAAAGTATTTTGAAATACTTCCAGGAGTTTTTGTTTGAAGACCTTAATTTTAAGAAGTGCAACAGTATTTCTATTGAATTAGGTCGATGGTACTAGGAGCAACAATTATCATTGGTGTTTACTGTTATTTGATCCTGAGAAGAGGAAAGAGAAAACTCATGGGAAATATCTAGTAGATGGGCAATAAAAGGATTCTATAAGAAGCAAAAAAAAAAAAGATTATATATGAAACTTCACTGTATTTATGGAAGAGTGATAAAAGATCAGAATTAAGTATAAACATATTTTAGAAGTATTAAGATATCATGCTAAATAAAGCAAAAATATTAGAGCTGTGTAAGATAAAAATGAATGTTTAGGCAAGGTAAACTATTTAAGGACTATCAATGATTTATTTCATTATTGTTTATTTTACTAATTTTCTTATAGTTTATATGCATCTAATCTATTATTTTAAAGGTCTATAGCATTCTGGAAAGAAGTGCTTGAAGAACAATGTGATAATTATGTTATTAAATGGATTTGGTGGTAGTTTTATTTGGTAACTCAGTGAAACATGTGTAAATAAATCAAGTTCTTTGATTTTTAAATTTTTTTATTTATTTATGCACCATGATTACATAGATGATTGTAGTTGGGTTGGTTTTTAGTCATAAAAAGAACACTTCCTTCACCAGAGCATTATACCCATTACCAATGACCCCCCACTCGCAACTCCCCCCCTTATGAACCACTTACTTGTATTCAAGACAGGCATTCTACTTCTCTCACGCATTAACATTGTCATGACAGTTAGTGCAGTCATCTCTCTAACTACATTCACCACTCTTTGTGGTGAGCTTCACATTGAGAGCTGGTCCTTCAAGACCTCATCTGTGTTGTCTCTGGGCAATATTATTACAATAATATCTTTCATTTTTCTTAAAACACATAGGTGAGTGAGACTATTCTGTGTCTATCTTTCTTTCTCACTTGAATCATTTAACTCAGCATAATAGATTCCATGTACAGATTTTTTTTCTCCTAAAAAACTTGCTTGTGAATTATTTCATCTCCCTGAAGGCAAATAATATTCCATTGTGTATATGTGCTACAGTTTCTTTAGCCAATTATCAGTTGAAGGGCATCTTGGTTGTTTCCAGAGTTTGGCTATTGTATTTAGTGGTCGTGGTGTACGACCTTCTTGAAGAGGCACTGGATCCTCTGCCAGAATTTTGTTGAGGATCTTTGTACTTGTGTTCATCGGGGATATTGAACTGTAGTTTTTCTTTTTCGCAGCATCTCTGTCTGGTTTTGGTATAAGAGTGACAATTCTTTCTCTCAATGTCAATGAACTAAATGCTCCAGTTAAGAGACACAAAGTGGCTAAATGGATCAAAAAACTCAATACAACCTTCTGCTGCCTACAAGAAGCACATCTGAATAGTCAGAACAGACTCAAAATAAAAGGCTGGAGGAAAACCATACAAGCAAAAAACACCCATAAAAAAGCTGAAGTGGCCATACTAATACCAGATGATGCAAATTTTATACTCAGAAAAGTTGTAAGGAACAAAGATGTACATTTTGTACTAATCAAGAGATTAGTACAGCAGGAAAAAATCACTCTCCTAAACTATATGCACCAAATTAAGGGCCAGCAAAATATTTTATACAATTGTTGACAAATCTGAAAAAGGATATCAATAATAACACAGTAATTGTGAGAGACCTCAACACGGCTTTGCCAACACTTGACAGGTCAATCAGAATGAAACCCAACAGAAATATACTAGACCTGAAAAGAGAAATGGAAGAAAGAGGCCTAGTAGATACATATAGGACACACAACCCTGAGAAACCTGGATACACATTCTTCTCCAATGTACGTGGGTCATTCTCCAGGATAGACTACATACTGGCACATAAAACATACCTCCATAATATCAAGACGACAGAAATTTTGTAGGCTACCTTCGCTGAGCACAAGGCTCTGAAATTATATGTGAACTACAAAGGGACACAGAAGAAAAACTTTAACACCTGGAAATTAAAAAGCCTTATAATGAACAACGAGTGGGTCCAACATGAAATCAAAGAGGAATTCAAAACTTTTCTGGAAACAAGTGACAATAAAGACACAAACTATCAGAACCTATGGAGCACAGCAAAAGTGCTAGAGAGAGGAAAATTTATAGCTTTGCAAGCACACATCAGGAAGGTAGAAGGGGATACCAGAAAAGCTTAATGATGCAGCTCATATAATTAGAAAGTACTCAACACAAGGATCCAAAAATTGGGAGACAGAAGGAAATAACAAAGCAGCATAGTATTGGAATAAAGACAGACCCACTGATCAGTGAAATAGGCTTGAGTACACAGAGAATGTTCCACAGACATACAATCACCTAATCTTTGATAAAGGAACAAGAAATTCTAAATGGAGCAAAGAAAGCCTCTTTAACAAGTGGTGTTGGCACAACTGGCTGGCCACTTGCAAAAAAACTGAACTTAGACCCCCAGCTAACATCATGTATGAAGATAAAATTCAAATAGATTAAAGACCTTGTATCAGAACTGATACCATATAGTATATGGTACAAAACATAGGTAAAACGCTCCATAATATTGAGATTGAAGGCATCTTCAAGGAGGAAACTGCACTCTCTAAACAAGTGAAAGCAGAGTTAACAGATGGGAATATATTAAGTTTAAAAGCTTATGCAACTCAAAGGAAATAGTGCCCAGGACACAAGAGTCGCCCACTGATTGGGAGAAACTATTCACCCAATATCCAATCAGATAAGGGGCTAATATCCAAAATATACAAGAGACTGACATAACTTAACAAGGAAAGAAACATCTGATTCCATCAAAAAAATGGGGAGAATGGACAATATGACAAGAAATGCAAATAGCCAAAAGGTGCATGAAAAAATGTTCCACATCACTAATCATAAAAGAGATACAAATCAAAACAACTATGAGGTGCCACCTCATACCACAGAGATTGGCACACATCACAAAGAATGAGAATAAGCAGTGCTGGCGGGGACATGGAGAGAAAGAAAATCTTATCCATTGCTGGTGGGAATGCCGTCTAATTCAAGCTTTATGGAAAGCGATATGGAGATTCCTCAGAAAACTGAAAATTGAGCTCCCATGCGACCCAGGTATATCACTCCTAGGGATATACCCTAGGAACACAAAAATATAATACAAAAATCCTTTCCTTACACTTATATTTATTGCAGCACTATTTATCATAGCAAGACTCTGGAAACAACCAAAATGCCCTTCAAGAGATGAATGGCTAAAGAAACCATGGTACATATATACAATGTAGCCATCAGGAGAGATGAAGTCATGAAATTTTCCTATATATGGATGTACATGGAATCTATTATGCTGAGTGAAATAAGAGAGATAGAGAGAAAGACGCAGAATGGTCTCACTCATTTATGGTTTTTAAGAAAAATACATTATTGCAATTATTTCAGAGACA
Organism: Crocidura indochinensis; assembly: GCA_004027635.1. Taxonomy (NCBI): domain Eukaryota; kingdom Metazoa; phylum Chordata; class Mammalia; order Eulipotyphla; family Soricidae; genus Crocidura; species Crocidura indochinensis. The sequence continues at coordinate 4,746 of PVKC010038468.1, forward strand.
AAAGAGAGGAGGGCTGGAAATTACAGCTCACTTCATGAAGCTCACCACAAAGAGTGATGAGTGCAGTTAGAGAAATAAGTACACCGAGAACTATCATAGCAATGTTAATGAATGAGGGAAGTGGAAAGTCTGTGTCTGTCTAGAATACAGGCAGGGGTGGTGTGGTGAGGAGGGAGATTTGGGACATTGGTGATGGGAATGTTGCACTGATTATGGGATTTATTCTTTACATGACTGAAACCCAACCACAATCATGTTTGTAATCAAGGTGTTTAAATAAAATACTATTAAAAAAAGAAAACTAAACCAAACCAAACTAGAAATTGAACACTCACATGACCCAACAATATTGCTCTTGGTAATATATCCTAGGGACCCAAAACACAATGCAAAAAAAAAAGCACTCCTCTGTTAATTATTTCATTATTCACAATAGTCACAATCTGTAAACAACCCAAGTTTCTGAGAAGAAATGAGTGTATAAAGAAACGGTGACACGTCTACACAATGAAATACTGTGCATCTGGTAAAAAAAATGAAGTCAAGAAATTTGCTTATACTTGGATGGATATAGAGAGTATTATACTGGGTGAAATGAGTCAGAATAAAGAGGTTATACACAATATAATTGCACTCATTTGTGGGATATATAAGTAGAGAGATAGATAAATAGACAGACAGAAAGACAGATGATAGCTAGATAGATGGTATGGGGATAATATCCAAAGACAAAAAAGAGACAGAAGCCAGGAAGACCAGTCCATGGTAGAAAGCTTGCCACAAAGAGTGAGGGAGTAAACTTAGGGCAGAGAAGAGACCACTATGATAGTGATTGAAATGATCACTCTGGACAAAAACTGGGTGCTGAAAGGAGGTAAAGTGATATACATAATACTTCTGTAGTAACAGTGTTGCAAACTACAGAGCCTACAAAAAAAGAAAGACAAGAGAGAGAAAGAGATATGTGTATGTGTGTCTATGTGTATGAGAGAGAGAAGGAGAGAGAAGGCGAGGGAAAATATCTGCATAGAGACAGGCAAAAGGGTTAACTGGGAGCATTGTTGGCAGGAAATATGCGCTGGTGAAAGGGTGGGCATTGGATATTTTATGACTGAAACCAATCAGGAGCAACTTTGTAACTATGGTTATTCAATTAAATTTTATTAAAAATATAAGATTAGTCTGTTAAACATTTTTGTATTGGGGCAACACCAGGAAGTACTTAGGGGCTGGCTATTCCTGGCCTTGCACTCAGGAATCACTTCTGGTGACCTTGAGAATCATACAGTCATGGTTAAACTTTTTGAGCCCGAGTGCCCAAACTGCCGCACAAAACCAAAGAATTTCCTCAAAGTGCCAGCATGTCCTCCCAATGGCCAGTCCGGCCCTGTTGCCAGGTGAGCTGCAAAGCAGACACTGGCACACTCGCCTCCTGCAGTGCTGCATATCTTAATTGCAAACCTTCCCACGTGCCAGCTGCAAGGCCTTAGCGTGCCACAGCTGGCACACGTGCCATAAGTTCGCCATCGCTGAATAGGATGTTGAAGATTGAACCTGGGTCAGCTCCATGCAAGGCAAGCACCTTATACTTATACTTATACAAGCACAGTATACTATTGTTCTGGTCCTACATTATATTAAAGGTTAAAATTAATAAACGAATCAACTGGGGCCGGGTGGTGGCGCTAAAGGTAAGGTGCCTGCCTTGCCTTGTGCTAACCTAGGTCGGACCGCGGTTCGATCCCCCGGTTCCCCATATGGTCCCCCGTGCCTGCCAGGAGCGACTTCTGAGCGAATAGCCAGGAGTAACCCCTGAGCGTCACTGGGTGTGACCCAAAAACAAAACAAAACAAAACAAAAAATAAACGAATCAACTGAATTTTCTAAAATAAGAGTAAGCAGCTATATCGAAATATAATAGGTATACTTTGATTTTGTGGGTCCTACAGTTTTTACCATAATAACTAAGCCCTACAGTTTAAACAAAAAATCATTCCTAGACAGTAATTAAATGTGTAGTTCTGATTCTACAATTTTTAAAATTTTGATTTTTAATAAAATAATTTTTTTTGGTTATTTTTGGGGGGGTCACACCCAGTGACGCTGAGGGGTTTCTCCTGACTATGTGCTCGGAAATCGCTCCTGGCTTGGGGGACCATATGGGATGTTAAACTGCAGTCTTTCCTTGGTCAGCCATGTGCAAGACAAATGCCCCACTGCTGCGCCACTGGTCCAGCCCCTTAATAAAATACTTTTTATTTGAGTAGCTATGAGCTACACAATTACAACGTTGTTCATGACCGATTTTCAGTCATACCGTGTCCAACACCCATCCTTTAATTTGTGGATATTTCACACCACTAATGTCCCCAATTTTCCTCTTGCACTTTCCCCATTCTCTCCCCTCTGCCTCTATGGCAGACATTTTTCTTCTATCTCTCCCTGTCTCTTCCTCCTCCTTGTATTTTCCTTTTAAGACACTGTAGTTTGCAATATTGTTCCTGAAGAAGTACCATGCATGTAGGGATGGGATAGCTTAGGAGGAAGCTGTCAGCTTCCTAGCAGTTCGTCTTCTTTGATCTGGTGTTTGTGCCAATTCTGGAATGAACAGGTTGGCAACACGGACAGCTGTCTCACAAGAAACAGATGTAGACACGGGAGAAAATGCATAAGGGCCAGAAGGTTGAGCAGCTTCATGGATCAAACTAAGCCAGCCACTTCTTTTTTCTTTTTATTAGCCAAAGTTAAGCAAACAAAGGCAATTCACCTGAGAGGGAGGGTTGACATAGTTTAAGGGTGATTATATTAATTAAACTTATGTGGGTTTCCTAATCAAGCCTCGGTGGATTTTACAACTCAAAAAGGGTGTGAGGAGAAAAGGAAAACATGGAGGGATCTAAGAATCAAATATGAGTGTCTATATCACTTATTTCTATCTCCTTTTAGTATCCAATTCTTGTTCCAAGTAATCATTTCCAACTATCATTGTCATAGTTCCTTTCTGCCCTATCTTCACTCTCCCACTATTTGTGGCAAGTTTCCAACCATGGACTGGTCCTCCTGGCTTTTTTCTATTGTTTCAAGAAGATATTTATACCATGCTATCAAATTTTCTTTCTTATTCTTTTTTTTTTTGGTTTTTGGGCCATACCCGGTGACTCTCAGGGGCTACTACTGGCTATGCGCTCAGAAATTGCACCTGGCTTGTGGGACTATATGGGACGCAGGAGACAGAACCGAGTTTTGTCCTGTGTCAGCCAACTGCAAGGCAAGCACCCTACTGCTGTGCTACCACTCTGTCCCTACTATCAATTTTTTTTTATATTTCACAAACAAGTGGGATAAAACTTCATTCTACTAACAGTTACATAGTATTGCATTGTGTAGATTCTATACAATTTTATTAATGGTCACTAAAATGTGATGACATGAATTTTATGTCATAATATGATTATTTTAATTTTTAGCAATTGAGAATGTAAAAAAATGTTTTGTAGGTTTTGGGACTAAACAAAAACAGGTCATAAACTGAATTTGGCTCATGGGCTGTCATTTAGCAGTGTGTCTTTTTCCTTCTATTATAGAGTCTCAAACTAATTAGAATTAAGTATACTTCTAGAAGACTTATAGCATCTGTTGTGCTGAAGGGTCTTCCCACTTTGATGATAATAGTACAGTAACGTCGTATGGCATAAGCACTAACGCCATTATAACCATGTTATTTAAAATGCAATAATTTTGTTTATTTATTTATATTTTACTGCTTATAATTAAAAACCATCATTACTTAAAGTTGATCATATTGGAGTTACAGACATACATGTTCAAGCACATTCCAACAAAAGCAGTGCTACTTTCAGATTCCCTGACTCATTCACCCACCTCCTCATTAGCCTTTTTGGAGAGGCACACATTTCAGTTTTCTTGTGATTTGGGCCTTTCTAATTTTATTGTTATTGACTCTGAAATTTAAAGGTATAACTATACCATTCCTCCACATCAGTGATGTACCCAAAACCTTTGACCCTTATCACTTACATTCTTCTTTTTGCTACTTCCCTTAATTTTTGAAATTAAAAATTATTTTTAATTTTAAAAAAGGAAACTATTCACTTTTGGTGAGAGTACTTTCTGGTTCAGCCTCTCTGAAAGAAAGTATGTAACCTTCTCAAAAATAAAAAAAAATATGGAATTTCCATATGATACAGAGATTCTACTCCTTGATATCCATGTACAAAACATAAAACATTCAGTTTAAAAGATATATGCTGCTCCATGTACATTGCATCAAACAATCTTGGCTATATGGTTGAGTTTGAGAGTTTGAGAATATGGTGCTGCTCTGGTCCTGTGCTAGGAACCATCAGTGCCATACCCAATGGTGCCTGGGGACCTACTATGCTATATCCATTAATACCTAGGGGACTACATGTTATAAAGGAAGATGTCATTCATACCCAAGGGACTACATATTACACAGGGACTTAATAGATGTCATGCAGGATAGTGCACATCATGTACTATCTCCCCTCCCATCAAAATATAAAATCATGCCTTTTAATACAACCTGATGAAATTAGAGGATGTCATGTTAAGTAAATTAAGATAGAGAGAGAAAAATGCTGATAAAGCCCACTAACAAATGACACATAAGGAAACAAAGAAAGAGAATAAAATATAAATTTAAAACAATCCCTTAAATTCTGGCAAGGGAGCTGGGGCTGTCAAATAGAGGTTATGGTGTGCAGGGAGGGTGGGGCAGTGTAATTGTGATGTAAGGACAGTGGTGGAGGGTTTATGGAATTATTTTTGTTAGTGTAGTAATTTTGTAAAACAAATTATAAGCATTAACACTACTTTAAACCATGTATCTCAATAATAAATAGAAAGAAGCAAATGTAAAAAAATAAAGAATAATGGAACATAGATTTTTCTCCAAATAAGGCATAAAAGTGACCAATAAGTACATGATAAAACTGAAGAGCAGCACTGTAACTAAAACAGTGTCTTGTGAACTTACTTTATTTAAAGTAATGAACTTTTTACAAATAAGTCAAGTACCCCTCTAGTACCCACTAGTTCTCACTAGTTTAACTTCCTTGAATTTTTGTGCATACCATATCACTACACAAACTAAGCAACCTAGTGTCTGACACAGAATCAGGCTGGGGATGGATGGATGGGACAAAAGGAGCATAACTGAGGAAATTGGTGGCAGGAAAAAGAACATTGCTGAAGAGAGTCACTATATGACTGAAACTCGGTTATCATAAGTTTTTTCAAATAATACATTCTCTTTCTAAGATTCTATGAGAAAAATTAAAAAATATGTTTTGAAATGAAAATTAAAGCAGAAATAAGGTAACAGTGAAAAGTGTTTGTTAATCAGAGATGTAGAAAAAGTAACCTTCATACACTGTTGATGGGAATTTAAACTGCTCTAACCTCTATGAAAAAAAAAACAATATAGAAATGTTTCAAAAGATTAAAAATAGACCTACTTCCTAATTCATCAGTTTCACTACTTGGTATCCTTCCCAAGAGTACATAACTTCACTAACTTGAAAATATATATACTCATGTATGTTCATTTCTATTCTATTTATAATAGGCACCTAATGCCCAGTAACAGGTGTCTTAATTAAAAAATTGTGGTACATGTCAACATGAAATATGACTCAGTTATAAAAAAAAGATTAGAGAGAATTTAGAAATATCCTTTCCTAAAAGAAAAGAAGTTCTGCCTTTTGTGACAATGAGTGGAACTTGAAGATGTCATGTTAAGCAAAATAAGTCAAAAGGAGAAGACAATTGAATTCAAATGTGATGTAAAGTATCTAAATAAAAAATTAGACAATGGTCAGGGAATATAAACCTTGAGAATTGATAAAAGAACTGAGGTTACCTAAGATGAGGCTGAGAGTGGAGGAGAACATGCTGTAGTCATGTTGGTAATTTGGTGGTGGACATATAGAATTGAAAACTTAAGTATAAAATACATAGTCTTGCACACCAAAGTTACCTCAACAACTCTATGTATATATAATTAATTAAGAAACTTTAAAATAAATTATATAAATATTTAAAATATTGTTTTATTTTTATATATACTTTGCCTACCTACATATAGATAACCTCAAATTATAATGTGAAGAATGTGAAATGGAGCTAACCACAGTCAGAGTTTAAAGGCTCAATATTGAACTTTTTCTTTAACACTATTAAATGCATCTTTTTCTTTTTCTAATTTTGTAACATAATCTCTAATCCTTTTCTCTTCACTTTTTTTCTCCAAATTTAATTTGTATGTGACATACATAATCTTCTTTGGAAAAGATATTTGCCAGGACTCACATAATCCCTTCATTCGCTCTTGGTTTCTTATTCTTGAAATGAAAGAACACACATTTTAGTCCCAGATGAATAAGAGGAAAAAAATTAGTAAATGGAGTTGAATGTCAGCCAAAGTACAGGCTTTGCATAAGATGCCCACTAATTTCCCTCTGCTGGGTCCTCTCTATTAATTTTCTGCCAGTTGCTTATTTCTTACAAATCTTACACATCCTCTAAATGTAAAAACTGCAGTGGCAAAAGTCATATATGAGCCAGACAAGCAGAGAAAACAAATCCATTTTAACTAATATAATAAGAAAAGCATTTTCTAATTCAATTTAACTAATAAATGCATGTTCATGTGATTTTAAATTGTGAAGAGGTTACTAAAAAGCCTCCACAACAGAGGCTATATTCCCTTTGGGAACTTGAAGTTGAATAATAACTCTAAATAAATTTAAATAAAAATAAAGAACAATATAATATACCACCTGACCTGGTTATGAGAGTGACAACACTATAATGTACAAGTACTTGGTGAAGCTTCTTTATTTTCACCTCCCAGCTCTGACCCATTGTGTTTTAGCTCCTTTCAATTCTTTCCTAAACATGGAGGTACCTGAAGAATTTTTCATACATACCCTTTTTGTTTTTTAATATAATTTTTAAAGGTTTACTTTTTTACTCATTTGTTCATTTTATAACCACACTTAATGGTGCAAAGGCTTATTCCAGGCTATGAACTCAGGGATCACTCTTAGTGGTGCTTTCAGGACTGATGCTGTGTTTTCTGGAACCAGGTTTCACCACTTGCAAGGCAAATGCTTAATGCCCACTATCCTCCAGCTATCATTTTAAATTTTATTTAAATTTAAATTTTATTTTATTGAAATTTTTGTGATCTACAAAGTCCTTAAAAATTGAATTCAGATGTACAGTGAGTCAGGGCCATTTTACCACCAGTGTCAGCCTCCCTTAACCAATGAACCCATAGTGAATTCTATACCACCACTCTTTAATCCCCTGACCTACCAGTATAACAGGCCCATTTAAGTTAAGATTGTTAAAGTTTAGGTCTCTTGATCCCATTGTTGTTGACTTTGGCTTGAATATTTAGCATTATTCTTATTTTTTCTCCAACAATGCATCTGAGACCACTTAGCCCTTGGCCTCCAGTCTTTCCCCCCTTTTCTTCATAGTTCTATAGAAAACTGAAGAAAGATGTGGTAAAACAAAGTAATCCATGTACTAAGGTTCTATGAAAAAAGTGGGAGACCTTATTTCAAAGATTAAAATAAATTAAAAAAAAAGAACACAGAAAGAAAAGAAAAAGGGTGTGTGTGTGGGAGGGCACGTTTTTTTTTTTTTTTTTTTTTGTTAGGTAAAACAAAAGTTGGGGAAAATAGAAAGAAAAAACTTTTGGCTTAAAAACAGGGACACCCTACCTATGAAGCATTCTGCCATAAGACCAACTGTAAACTTCAGGCATACTGAATTATCTAACACCGAAGTCTTTCTTTGTTTACCCAGTAAAAGTTCTTCTCAATCACTGTTGTTGCAGTCAGGTTTCTGTAGTTAGAAATTCTAGATTTTACACAGATCCCATGTCGAAGTCAGAGTGTTACAGAGCGTCTTCTGGTTTTATCATTCCCTTAGGTGGCAAGGCAGGGAA
>PVKC010038469.1:0-12741 GCA_004027635.1 Crocidura indochinensis
CTAAGTGCCATAGGGTATGGTCTCTCAAAACAGGCATAAAAACAAAGGAAAAAGAAAAGAGATATAAACTAAATCTTATAGGTCATAAAGAAATATGTCTTTAACCTTAACAAAATTTACCTTTAAGATCTTTGTAACTCTAAAGTGACCTTTAAGTTCAAAAATATTCCAAAATTATATGTAGATCAATAGACTTACATAAAGCAAATATCTGTTATCACTACAGGCTTTATCTACTACACAATAGTAGAATATTTGAGTAGAATATTCCATTTTTTAGAAATTAATAGGTGATTTGGGGCAGGAGGATAAGAAAAATGTATTTACCATTAATTTTATAAAAAGTTTTTAATTTTTGTTCATTTTTTCAGTATAATTAAATTTACAAGATAATGAGAGCCGGGAGGTGGCGCAGGAGGTAAGGTGCCTGCTACCTTGCCTGCGCTAGCCTAGGACAGACCACGGTTCGATCCCCCGGTTCCCATGTGGTCCCCCGTGCCTGCCAGGAGCGACTTCTGAGCGCATAGCCAGGAGTAACCCCTGAGCGTCACCGGGTGTGGCCCAAAAATCAAAAAAAAAAATTACAAGATAATTACTAAATGTGCCAAATTTCAAATTCATAATTTTGCATAGTAAGAAAATCTATTTGGCATACAGAATACCTAAACCTCCTTGAACTAAGTTCCTTTCTAATGACTAGTTAATTTTTAGGGACTTTATTTCGGGTTTGGGGGGGGTAGATGGTTAGTTTTTGTAGCACAACTAACAGTGCTCAGGACTTAGTTCAAACTGTGTTCTCAGGAATCACTCCTGGTGGGAGTGAGGTGCCTGTGAGGTGCAGGAGATTTAATACAGATAGACTACATGCAAGGCAAGCACCATACCCACTGTACTGTCTCTTCAGCTCTGTTATGGGGATTCTATATATAATCTCATATACAGGATAAAAAGAATAGGTGCAAAATAAAAGTACTACTAGTACTATTAGTAACTGTTCAAAACAATGGTACTGAACATTGATGTTTTTAGGTCTTTCATAGACATGTATAAAGAGAAATTAAGAAACATTTGTAGGGGCTGGAGCGGTGGGACAAGCTGTAAGTCATCTGCCTTGCCTTTGCTAGCCTAGGATGGACTGCGGTTCAATCCTCCGGTGTCCCATATGGTCCCCAAGCCAGGAGCGATTTCTGAGCGCATAGCCAGGAGTAACTCCCGAGCATCACCTGGTGTGGTCAGAAAAGAAAAAAAAACACACACACAAAAAAGAAAATAAACATTTTAGCAAATTATAATTTTAATATTGTTATATTTATTATTATTATAAGTTATTGCTATTTATTATAATAAATCATTGTGAAATAAATAGGAGACAAACAAAAAAGAAAATAAACATTTTAGCAAATCATAATTTTAATATTGTTAATAAATATTTTCTGCTGTAAAATATGTTCTTGAGGGTAGAATGTATATACATGGGATGTATTTTATGTGAAAATTTTGCATATTAAACAACTTATAAGAGTTTTTCAGACTATAATTTAAACATTTATTTACTAATTTAATGATATGCAGAGCAAGGCTGCATAAAATGAAAATAGTTATAGAGGTACAAATTTATAATAATTAATCCCAATTTAATAAGAACATTATTATAATATACAGAGAAAATGAATAAAACCAAAATAACCATAAGATGGAATCATAAAAGAACATATAAAAGTACAAATGACAGGTATGATCCAAAGTTCTTCTAATATATATATATATATATATATATATATATATAAGTATATATGAATGACATTGCCATTTTTGTCAATAGATGACAATGGTTCTTGGTTTTGAGATAGATATGGAATCACAAGAGGTGGAAAAATTTAGTTTATAAATTCACAAAATATATGTGTGTGTGAGTAGATCTCAGGTAAATGAATTCCAAGAAATATTTTTAGAAGAAGATGATTAATATTCATGTTGGTTCCTTGTTTGAAGGTCTACGGGGATCATGTTAAAACACATGTACTGGATTTTCTAGCCATGTAGCCATGATTAAAGAGAAACTAAAATGTGATTATGTCTTAGCAAAAGTGATATGTTGGAGAGAAGAAAATAATCTTGGACCAGAAGCCTGGCTGAGAAAACATCTAGACAACCACAATAGAAACTAGTTCAGAGATTTGCTTCTGAACTTCTGCTTAAAGTTCTGTACATTCAAAAGATCTCTTACTATCAACTCTAACATCTAAGAAAATCAAACAGCTGGGTTTAATGTTTCTCATTATTGTTTTAAAGTTCTAATACTGAAAATTTTCTCTAGTGTCCAAAAAGTTTTACTGATAAGCTACTTTAAAAGACACGTCTGAGATCTTAAGAGCAAAACATTTGAATTTTAAGTTCTATAATAAAACTCCTGAAGGTTTTGACAGTTCCTCTGAGCAATTCTTATGAAGGTGACTCTGGGTTCATAATCTAAAACATATGACTCAAATAATATGAGTTTTTAAAAATTTTGTCATGAAGTCCAGTATAGCTATAGGAAATCCTATAAAAGTAACCATCTACAAACATTTCTCAATTGTGAAATTTCTGACCTACTGTAGTATATATAAGAAAAGTAGACATTGATTGTAATAAGTACTAATAACTCAATCTTTAAATAAATAGGAAATACTAATAAAATGATAAGGTTTGATTTATATAGCATACTTTCCTTAGAGAAAACTTGACTTGTTGTCATAAGTAGAAAATTAAAATATGTTCCTAATCCTTCTATAAATGTTATCCCTTCATCTTTTGAAAGAACACACCAAATAGTATCACTTTGTTATAAGGCTTAAGTGGTATATACCATTAATGGTTTTGCACCTAATTTCTGAAAATGCTAAAAAAATCTTTTTAATACCCCATGAGGGGCTGGAGTGATAGCATAGCAGTAAGGCATTTGCTTTGCATGCGGCTGGCCCAGGATGAGCCCCAATTTGAGTCTCAGCTTCCCATATCCCCTGAGCCTGCCAGGAGCAATTTCTGAGTCCAGAGCCAGGAGTAACCCCTGAGAACTGCCAAGTGTGCCCCCCCAATACCCCATTAACTTTTACAGACTACAGATAATTCACAAAATATTAGTTCCTGACATTTGTAGTAGAGGTAATACTATGTCAGTCACCTATATTTCTAATAGACATATTGAATTCTGTCACTTCTTGATGTTTCTAAAGCCACAACTTTCTCTCAGAATCTGTGTGTTTATATTCCTCTTCTTGTAACCTCAACTTTTTCTTAGAATATTGCTCATGACTTCCCAGCGCTGCTTCCCACTTATGGAAACCATAAGTCACACTGTGTTTATTAAAATTCTATTCATAGTTTTTATTAAATATATTATGTGTACCCTTTAATACATGGTTCAATATTTTTCAAAGTTTATAAGAATCTACTCATAGCAATTTTGTTTATTTGTAGTAAATTATTATAGGACTCTTCAGATATTGGTATGCATATATCATAAAATATAATTTGTAAGAAAAATCAATGACATTTTGTAGTATGTAAAGACACTTTCAGAATTACCTATTGAACTCACTCTTCTCTTGAACATGATGTAAACCATGCCATAAAAACTCAGGGCACCCTAGCCACAGCAGGTCAGCAATCCTGTTTCAATATTTTTGCAATACTCTTGAACTTTTGCTGAGTGCAGTTAGTTCACAGTAAAACACATGGATCACTCCCAATGATAGTTCATCTGTTTGCATAGAATAGACAGTTTATTGCTTACTTTTAAAAGTGATTTAGGACCTTAAGGTAACTCTTGTGGGTTTGCAGGGAACATAGCACCATAATTGATTCCCAGTGACCATCAACTATCAGGGATTGAATTGGGCCATGACTTCGGTTTGCTTTCAAGAAAGAAATCTGAATGTTCAAGATCCATTAGATGATACTTCGTGGTTTATACTCTACAGTGCTCATTACCATATTGCTTAACATTCTACACTTGTAAATTATGATAGTTTTAAGAATGCTCCATATACAATATAAAGCAGGAAACCTTTTCAATATAGTTTACCCTCACCAATGATGATTTGCCTAGAAGAAAATGGGAAACCTTTCCAACTGGCTTGCTGGCATAATATAATTTTTCTTTGGTTTTGGTCTTGGTTTTTTGGGTCACACCTGGCAGCGCTTAGGGGTTACTCCTGGCACTGCACTCAGAAATTGATCCTGGCAGACTCGGGTGACTATATGGGATGCTGGCATTCGAACCACCGTCCTAGTGCATGCAAGGCAAATGCCCTACCTCCATGCTATCTCTCTGGCCCCTAACTTTATATTTTTTAAGTTTTCTGACCCAATCTACTTGGGTCAGCTTTCCAACTCAACCTATGGATCAATCTTTATTGTCTGTCTATGTGTGTTCATGAGTTTATGTGCTGGTCACCTCTGTCTGTCTAATGTCTGTAATGTACATGACTTTTTATATAGTCCTTCCCCTATTATATACATGAGCCTTCCTTTACCACCCCTACCCCAGCTTATCACTTTACAAAACCTTTTCTATCCCTTCAGTCTCTCACCTCTGATCTGTTATTTCTCTCCCTATTTAATCTTTTTTTTTTTTTTGGTGGTTTTTGGGTCACACCCAGCAGTGCTCAGGGGTTACTCCTGGCTCCATGCTCAGAAATTGCTCCTGGCAGGCACGGGGGACCATATGGGCACTGGGATTCGAACCGATGACCTTTTGCATGAAAGGCAAACGCCTTACCTCCATGCTATCTCCCGGGCCCCTCCCAAGCTCCTTTTTAACCCTCATTTCTTAATTCCTCAGGAATGGGAACATCCTACCCCAACCAACTGCTAACCAGCTCCCAAAGAGAAAAGACAGCTTTCCAGGCTATCTTGCCTCAGCCCTGAAAAAAAGCTGCCACCACTCCTGCTGCTTGTTTACTCTCAGTGACCCCTATTCTCCCACCACCGCCACCCCCCCTTTAGCTATGGACTGTTGCTCGCTATGAGACTCAATTTTTTTTTAGAAACCTCCAGTTCAGGGGCCAGAGGGGTGTCCCACTTGGTCCCCCAAGCCAGGAGCGATTTCTGAGCACATAGCCAGGAGTAACCCCTGAGCATCACCTGTTGTGGCCCCAAAACAAAATAAAATAAAATGAAATGAAAGGTAAAAATGAAATTTCTTTGTAATTTCTTACTATAAATCATCTAAAATTTTATGTTAAAGGAGCTAATAAATTGTTTATGTAACAAATAAATCAGATTCATATGCAATTATTGCTCAAAATGTAAGAACAAGTAATTGTATGATCATTTAAAATAAAGATATTATGGATTATAAATAGAATATACTTGATAAATTCACAAAATTAATTTTTGAATGAATGGATTTTTTAAAAAATATGTTCTCAGTAATATTTTTATTCATTTTATGTTTGAATATAATATGAGAAAATAATTATATCTTATTTCTCTTGGTTTTTCATATACTGTACCACACTGAATTTTCTCTTATCTGAAGAATTTCACAATCTCTCACCAACATAACTATCATATTTTATCTTTCCTCACATAGATCTTGTTTATACTCATAGAAATGTTCTTTATGTATTATTAAAGTGATTTATGTGTGTTGTAAGTATGGCATTGTTTTGTGCTATTTTATTTTACATTTTATACTTAAATATTATTTTAAAGAATTTAAATTTTTTTATTCTTTTTTGTCTTTGTGTTTGTTCTGGATGTTAGCAGAGCTGGGGTTAGAATCCTAGGGAATTACTTGTATACAACATACACAATACATTTGATCCATATTCCTAGCCCTACAATTCCTACATGATGTTTTTGCAGTAAAAACAAAATCTTCTTTTTGGGGCCTGAGAGATAGCATGGAGGTAAGATGTTTGCCTTTTATGCAGAAGGACGGTAGTTCAAATCTCGGCATCCCATATGGTCCCCAATGCCTGCCAGGGGTGACTTCTGAGCATGGAGACAGGAGTTACCCCTGAGCGCTGCTGGGTGTGGTCCAAAAACCAAAAAAAAATCTTATTTTTGTTCTTGCAATTAATACTTAGTTTATAATCTCATCATTCCATAGTTTTTCACTACTCAATTTATGTTTCTAACATTCATCTTTTATATAGATGTACTTGCTCATTTTATTATATGGCATGTTAATATCACTATTTCTCATGGATTCATTTAATGTGTGTGCTTATCTTTAATAAAGATATGTCTTCTGCTTCATTTGGAAATCTGTATAACCCCAACATACTCTTTTGACATATCTTTATCATAACTATTCTATCTAGTAGAAAAGTCTTCCGATGTTATCTTAAAGTGTTATTAACTATGAGTTTTTCTTTTTGGTACAGAAAACAAATTGTCCAGTTGTAATCCTTTATCATCTTGACTACTGTATCTCAAAATTGTAATTATTTTTAAAAATTAATGTGACTACAGTGCATATATATACATATATGAATATATATATTCATACCTAGCAGCTCAGGGGTTATTCCCTGCCCTATGCTCAGAAATCTCCTGACAGGCTCGGGGGACCATATGGGATGCCAGAATTGGAACCAATGTCCTTCTGCATGCAAGGCAAACACTCTACCTCCATGCTATCTCTCCAGCCCCTCTAAAATATATTTTAATCTTAGTTTCACTTGAATCAATACTTAATTTATAATGTCTTTTTATATGACCAATGTTATTAGCACCATCTTCTCTTATGTAGCTGAATCATTTAATAGTGACAATTATATCCTTTTTGTCATTAGATCTCTCCTACATGTGTCATCTTGTATTAAATTTTTCACAATTATTGTCAAATTTATGGTAATCCTTGCAACTCTCAAATAAATCAATTGCTATGTAAATGCCCTAAAGCAGTGTATTAATAGGGTAAAAGCAAGAATTCAATAAACCTTAACTTCTTAGCAGAAACTTTACATATACAGACTCTCAAATCAAAATATCTGGTTTAAGTGAACTTATGCTTAAAGGATAGAAAGGAATAGATAAGAAGCACTTCCTATCTGGGGCTTACTTCCTTTTTTTGCATTCCAATTCATTTATAATGGATAAATAATTTGCATTGCATTTATTGAATTTAAGTCTTCTTAATATTTAATTTTTATTTGAATTAACTAATTTAATTTAATTTAAATAATTAATTTAATATTAAATTTAAGTGTTCCTGCACATTGTTCCTAAAGGGCATCTCTGTATTGCTTATTAGGTTAAATAATACTTGTCTCAGATATCAGATAGTCTTTTAAATATAGAAATAATACTTCTGCAATGTTTCTTCTCCAATATAAATATTAACAGTATATATCTTTTTTCTTGATTGGAAGGCAAAAATATTTGTCTATTTTCAGAAATATTGGTTTTTAACAGCTATTTGAAGGGTAGATATCTTCAACAATGTCATATTCTGCCTTAGTCTGCTCCATTTGAAAGGTAAGCATCATGCATGTTTATTTACATTTGTTTAGACCAATTTGCTACTTCCACATAACATTTTATTTTCAACAATTATTTCAACAATTATAATATCTACACCTGGATCAGTAAGTAATATTCAGACTTTTCAGAGTTGTTCATTCTACTATATACTAAAAACTATTTGTTTACTTTCCATGGTGATCTTTAATACTTTTAGCATTATATATAAGATTTTAAAATTTCCTCTCTGGAATATAATATTTCTAATTTCTTCAGTCTCTCTCTTTTCCTTTTATTGGAAAACTCTTTTTATTTTTGGGTGAGTTTCTTTTCAAATACATTCTTCTTGAAGGACTCTGGGATATTTTTTATTTTGTTCTGAGAATTCTAATATTTCACAGATCTGACCTTGGCTTTTAGAAATATAATATGTGAAGTTAAGTAAAGCATGATTGGATAACAAAAGATTTTATAGCTATAGTATTTCATTTTACCAACCCCAGAGTTATAAATGGCTTCCACTGAACAGGTAATATTTGTAAACTCAGCTGTAAAAGTCAAAAGGAATGATAAGTCTGGTATTAGTAATTTGAGTCAGGCAGGTATTCTTCATTTCAAAACAACCTTGAAACTGCAAATAGGTTAATTTTCTTTTTAAATTTAGATTTGGATTGTTTGGAATTTGATATGAATGTTCCCCAAAGGAATCATTCTTATATTTGACAGCCTGTTTTGCAAATCAGTCCATCATTTGCATTTAACCTATTTTATAAATGGAACATTGCATGGTATGATTCCAATGAGCAATAACAAAACTTAGAAAACAACAACTGTCCAGTTACCAATTTAGTGAATAAATTAAACTGAAAGAGAAGTAGATATTTTAGACATCTACATATAAAAGTAGATATACAAAGGCTAATATTAAATGAAAGAAATGTTAAACTTGAAGTATACCTTTTGAAAAAAAGAGTAGAATAAAATATTATAATAGACTGTTATATCATCACAAATTTTCTCCATGCACTGCCTTAACAATTGGGGATGTACTACATAACTCTGCTATTAGATTGTCCAAAGTCTCACAGTGCTAAACTGCCCTTTTTAACTAAATTATTTATAATTATAGTGCTTCAGATTGTTGTGCTACTTCAAATTGGCAGTGGAATATAGCAGTGGTTTGAAAGAATCCATGTAATAATAAGAGAATTGGAATAGAAAAAAAATTAAAAACACACCAAGACTTCTTACTCAGAACAATCATACATGTTGTGCTCCTATATATTGTTAAACCCTCTTAACCATTCAAAGGAAACTTATAGATTGTGGGAAGGTTATTCAAGGCCTTTCAGGAAGGCATGTTTCACCTACTTTGTAAAGATATTTTATACAAAATTTAGTAATGAATCAATGCCTCATTTATTTTGAGTGTATTATATCTTAATCGTTTTCATTAAAAAGTAATTATTTGTTTTTGTTCACACCCTGGTTGCCAGGTGTTATTATTGGCTCTGAAACCAGGAATTACTCCTTGCCCTGCTCAGTGGACCATATAAAATGCCAGGGACCAAGTCTGGGTTGCCAACATGCAAAAATGTTTCTACATCCTGTACTATCTCTCTAGCTGTATTCATATTCAATATTCACTTTTCAACTTCCATCTTTTAGGATAAAGCACTGTAATTTTACAGGCTTATTCAGACATTCCCCTTTACAATTTTTAATTATTTTACTCTTACAAAATTTTGTATATAATATTGATTCAATCATCATTATTAAAAACATAATTGTAGTTGGGTTTCAGTCATAAACCGAACAGCCCCTTTCACCAGGGCAACATTCTCACCACCAATGCCCCCAGCCTAACTCCTCCTTACCCCAGCCTGTTTCTAGACAGGCATTCTACATCTCTCACTCATAGCTGTATTCATGATAATTGTTAGTATAGTTATTTCTCTAACTACACTCACTAATTTTTGTGGGAAGCTTCATATCATGAGTTGTCCTTCTGGCCCTCTATTGTCTAGTGTCTCTGGGCATTTTTACAATAACGTCTTTTATATTTCTTAAAACTCATAGATGAGTGAGACTTCTCTATATCTCTCCCTCTGACTTATTTCACTCAGCATAATGGTTTCCATGTGCATACTTGTATAGAAAAATTTCATGAGTTTATCTCTCTTGAAGGCTGCATAATATTACATTGTGTATATGTACCACAGTTTCTTCAGCTATTCGTTTGTTGAAGGGAATTTTTGTTGTTTCTAGATTCTGGCTATTGTAAATAGCCCTGCAATGAATGTGAGGAAAGTATTTTTTGTGATGTGTTTTTTTATTTTTTAAAATTTTTTATTTTTTAATTATGAGAACAATTATGTAGAGAGGACAAGGTACAGTGGAAGGACAATCGCCCATAAACAGGGTTCTCAGAAGAAATCCCTGTGCTGACACCTAAATATTGAACTTATAGCCAAAGAACGTTAAGAAAAATAAGACAGAACCCATGTAAATTACTTTGTCCACAAGTCCCCAGATTGTAGTACATTATAACATTTCTTGGCAGTACACAAAGCAATCTAAAGCCATGAAATTTATGTGACTCCTTAAACAATGAAGGCATAGTATTTTTTATATTTTCATGTACATGCATATTAGTTTAAGTTAACATCAAGTTTAAGAGGTTTATTTTTTAAGGGTTAGAGTCAAAAGAGCACGGTGAAAATGGTGTTAGAGTGGCAAATATTGTTTGCATAGGCCCACCATATGTTTTTTCTATAAAGGATGGACTAGACAGCATTCCACCAGCAGTGAATGAGATTTCCTTTCTCCCCATCTCCCTGTCAGCACTGATTGTTCATGTTCTTTGTGATGTGAATTAGCCTCTATGGCATAAGATGGTACCTCATTGTTGTTTTGATGTGCACCTCCCTGATGATAAGTGATGTGGAACATTTTTTCATGTGCCTTTTGGCCATCTGTATTTCTTCTTGGAGAAATTGTTCATTCCTTCTCCTCATTTATTGATGGGGTTGGATTTTTTTTCTTGTTAACTTCTGTCAGTAACTTGTACATCTTAGATATTAGCCCCTTATATGATGGGTATTGGGAGAATTGTTTCTTCCATTCTGTGGATGCCTTTTGGATCCTAGCCACTATTTCCTTTGAGGTGCAGAAGCTTTTCAGCTTAATAAAGTCCCATCTGTGTTATCTCTGCTTCTAATTGTTTGGAATGATATGAACTGGGTAGGTCACACTGATGGAGATTGATGTGGGAGAACTGTATGCCTAAAACAACTCTCTTATGAATAAATGCAATCAGTGTTTTAATAAAAATAATTTTTAAATATTTTAAGAAAAATTTTACATAGATATTAGGCTTTTTTTCAACTGTCTAATAATTATACTACATGTAATGCTCTACTTGCATGCCGCCTTAGATTTAGTTTCTGAATTATTCTTTGGAAACTAAGAAGGAGATGCTGCATATGAAAACCTTATTGAGATGGGGTGGAATTCTCTCATTTTCCTATTTTAGGGTGAGGAGCAATGACTATAAGTTTCCCTGAGTAAAATGCTCATAGAAGTCTCTCTTTATCCTTGCCCTATGTGAGAAGCAAATCTTTCCTAGTCATTAGAATCTAATACTCTGTTTCAAATAACATTTTTTTTTGGTTTTTGGGTCACACCCGGCAGTGCTCAGGGGTTACACCTGGCTCCATGCTCAGAAATTGCTCCTGGCAGGCACGGGGGAACATATGGGGCACCGGGATTCGAACCGATGACCTTTTGCAAGAAAGGCAAACGCCTTACCTCCATGCTATCTCCGGGCCCCCAAATAACATTCTTTTTTTTTTTTTTTGGAAGAGAAAGGAGTGTATTTACATAGACCAAGAATTCAGGTAGCCCTGGCAACTCTCAGCCCTGAACAAAGGGTACAAACCATTTTATACACTCTAATAATCAGGGAAGCAAACATTCTTATACAAACTAAGTTGCAGTCAAAGTTAATGTAGCCTTGAAAAATAAAATATTCTTATACAAACTAAGTCAAAGCTGATGTGACTGGCCTTGAAGAATATAGTATTCTGCACTAATTCATATAACTGCAGCTGTTAGAATCTTATGATTTGGGGTCCTCTATGTCCATAAAACCTTGTCAGTTGTTTCTTTACTCCCCAACTTTTCCTCAGTTTGCAACATTGCAACATTCAGGTTCTCATTTCAGCACCCATCAGACCTCCATGCATGGAGGTTAAGTTTCATCACATATTACCCATAATTGAATCAGCTATGCTTATCTACTGAAGCCTCATTAAAACTCAAATGAAGGGACTTCAGAGAACTTGGATTTAGTGAAAAACAAAGAGAAGGTTGGTGTGCTCAAAGAGTATGAAGGTCTTATACCATTTCCCATATTGGCTGAACTTAGTATTTAGTGGGTGTGTCTATTCTTTTTTTTTTCATTTGACAATTATTTTTATTTACTTAAACATCTTGATTACAGATATGATTGTGGTTAGGTTTCAGTCATGTAAAGAACACCCCGCTACATCAGTGCAATATTACTTCCACCATTGTCCCAAAGCTCCCTCCCACCCACCTCACCCCCACCTGTACTCTAGACAGGCTTTCCAGGTCCCTCATTCATTCCCATGATTATGGTAGTTATCAGTGTAGTTATTTCCATAAATGCTCTCACCACTCTTTGTGGTAGTTTTATGAAGTGAGCTGGAGGTTCCAGCCCTCCTCTCGTTGTCTCTGAATATTGTTGCAAAGAAGACTTTTATTTTTCTCAAAACCCGTAGATGAGTGAAATCATTCTGTATCTTTCTCTCTCCCTCTGACTTATTTCACTCAGCATAATAGATTCCATGTACATCCATGTATAGGAAAATTTCATGACTTCATCTTTCAGAATATTCCATTGCGTACATGTACCATAGTTTCTTTAGCCATTCGTCTGTTGAAGGGCATCTTGGTTGTTTCCAGAGCCTGGCTATTGTGAATAGTGCTGCAATAAATATAGGTGTGAGGAAGGGATTTTTGTACTGTATTCTTGTGTTCCTAGGGTATATCCCGAGGAGTGGAATAGCTGGGTCAAATGGGAGCTCAATTTCCAGTTTTTGGAGGAATCTCCATATAGCTCTCCATAGAGGTTGGACTAGACGGCATTCCCACCAGCAGTGGATAAGAGTTCCTTTCTCTCCACATCCCTGCCAGCACCGATTGTTCTCATTCTTTGTGATGTGTGCCAATCTCTGTGGTGTGAGATGGTATCTCATC
>PVKC010038471.1:0-12753 GCA_004027635.1 Crocidura indochinensis
ATACATTTATAGAAACATTTGATAAGATCCAGAGCCTATATAAGACAAAAGTCTTCAGATTGGAACTGAATATATGCAAAGTCATTTACCAAAGCCCCTGGAAAACATTATGCTACAGGAAAAATTAATATTGGTAGGAAAATGTAAAAGTATTTCTTCTAAGTTCTTTTTTTTTCCGCACCACAACCCCCACTCTCAATATTTCGTTTAATTTCTGACACAAGACAAAATTGTTCACTTTTGCCACTTCTATTTAATATAGTACTGGGTGTGCATGCCATAACACTTAGGCATGAAAAAGACATGAAGGGCATTCACATAGGAAAGAAAAAAGCCACATTCCCAGTTTGTAGACATGATACTATACTTACAAAATTCTAAAAATTCTACCCAAAAGATTCTAGAAACAATATATTTGTATAGTAAATTAGCAAGCTACAAAATCAATATGCAAGAATTATGGCTTTTCTATTGCAAATAATGAAGTAAAAGAAAAGAAAGAGATATTTTTTAAAAATCTCATTTACAATTGTAATTCATAAAAATCAAGCATCTTAAAATTAACTTAACTAAAAAAGTAGAAGATCTATACAAAAGAAAGCTACAAAACACTGCATCAGAAAATAATACAGGATAGAAATATTCTTTGCTCATGGACTGGGATTAACATCATTACAATGTCAATAGTTCCATAGCATTATACAAATTTAATCCAATACTTTAAGAATACAAATTACAAAGAAATTGAAATCTTCTGAAATTTATATGGAGTAATAAGCCATCATGTAGAACTAAGGGAATGCTTAGGGAAAAGAATATTGGAGGCATCACTTTCCCCAAATTCAAACTGTACTCTAAAGCAATAGTCATTAAACAGAGTAGTATTGGAATAAAATCATATCCCTAGATCAATGGAATAGACTCGAGTATTCTAATATTGACCCACAGATCAATTAATCTATAATAAATGGGCAAAAAGTCAAAGTGGAGCAAGAAAAGCCTTTTCAACAAATGGTAAGCTACATGCAAATAAATGAGCTTAGACTTCTCTTCGACACTGTCAAAAACTTCAAATCAAAATGGTTTCAAGACCTTGATATTGGTTCTGACACCATAAGATAAATAGGGCAAATTGTAGGTAGAACTTTCATGAAATTGAAGTTAAAATTTTTTCAAACATGTAGAAGAAAAGATAATCAAATGGGACTACATTAAACTAATCTGTATCTCAAAATAAAGCATTATTAAGAGAGAAAGGTTTTCCATACAAAGGGAGATTTTACCCAATACTCTTGTAAGGGGTTACTATCAAAGTTATAAAGAGCACTGGTAGCACTTAGCAAGAAAACTACCTCTAAACCCAACCAAATTATGGAAAAACGAGATGAACAAAAACTTCCTCAAAGAAGAAATAGACATAGCCAAAAGACACATGAAAAAAGTCTTCAACATCACTAATCAACAGACATATGCAAATCAAAACAACAATGAGATATCATCTCATACCAGAGAAACCAGTGCTGGTTTGGATTGAGGGAGAAAGGTAAACTCATTCCCTGGTGGGAATGTAGATTGGTCCAACCAGTTTAGAAAACAATTATTCAATTGTTCAATAACTCAATTGTCCAATTATTAAGTTTTAAAACAAATATTCAAAAGAAGTATAAATTGAGCTCACTGTGACTAAGAAATACTTTTCCTAAGACTATAGGGACCCAAAATACAATGTAGATAGCTTTCTGTACTATATGTTCATTGCAGCACAATTCACAATAGCTAGAATCTACAAACAACTAAGTGTCCATAAGAGATGAATGCATAAAGAAACTGTGCATCTACAAAGTGGATTAGTACACAGATGTTAGAAAAAGTGAAGTCATAAAATTTTCTTACACATGGATAATATGGAGTGTATTATGCTGAACAAAATGACTTAGAGGAAGAATTGACATCGGATGATAGCACTCATTTGTGACATATAAAATGATAATAAATTATTTACATTTAAGGACAAATGAGACTAGGTCCAGGAGAAGGAGTTCAGTTAGGGCACAGTGGGACCACACTGATGATGATAAGTGTGAATTATCACTCTGGATAAACAGGGTGTTCAAAGGAGATAAAGTAATATGCATGATACATCTTCAGTAACAATATTGCAAGCCACATTGTCTAAAAGGAGAATTTGGTGGGGCTGGGGAGAGAGAGAGAAGAAAATTGTCTGCTACAGTGGCAAATGGGTGAAGACTGTGGTCACAAGCTGGGGACATTAATGATGGGAAATGTGCAGTGCTGAAGAGTGTTGAGCACCGTATGAATGATATTTAATCATAAACAACTTTGTAACTGTACATCACAGTAATTCAATTAAAATTTTTATTAAAAAAATAGAAAACAAGTCCAAGGTTGGAATAATAGTAGAGTGTAGGGAATTTGCATTGTGTTTAGTCAACCTAGGTTAAAGTCCCCCAAATTCCATATTGGCCCAAAAACCTGCCAAGAGCTATTCCTGAGCACAGAATCAGAAGTAACCCCTGAGCCTCACAGAGTGTGTCCTAAGAACAAAACAAAAAAAATTAAAGCAAACAAATAAACAAACCAATAAAACCAGCCAACAGAAAATGGCAGGATAGAGAGAGTTAACAGATTTGACTTTGAAACATAAATACAAACCAGAATGATCTTAATTACAGAGAAAAACACAGATGTAAAATTCTTAGGTTGAAAATAGGCAAATTATCTTTTTCTTGTACTTTTCACAAGACATGAAATGTACATTATTTTTAAATATTTGCATTCCAAGTAAATAAATTGCTTTTTCTTTATCCTTAAATAGAAACAACTAAAGCAAGTCTCACTAAATAACAACTTCTCAATATATCCCTAGAATACCTTAGGTGTTAAATCCTTGCTCGATAACAATCTTGCAACTCTTCACATAATTGCTTCCTCTTAAGTAAGTGTACTTAATTCCAGACCATTGACAGAAATATACCATCTTAATATACGTATTCATTTCTATGATTGTAGCCTTACCCTATTAAAAAAAGAATTATTTTATTCAAGCTGTCACCAATTTATTTCATTTCTTACTAAGAATTTGTGTTCCTTTTTATGAACAATTTTGCTCATTTTGATGTTATTTATATGAGTATATTTAGTACATTTTTCTCTTTCAACGTTAATTAGTAGTAAACTCAGAAAAAAATGCTTCAATGGACAAGGTATTTAAAACAGGTAAATTTATATAGATATTGTATTTTTATGAAATTCATAAACATGTAATATGTGTATGCTGTATTATGTATTGTGTTATGTAATAATTATGTTGTAACACATACTATATATTTTATATATAATATATGTAATATTGCAACATGTTTTTGTTGTTTGACATGTGATTTATTTTGTCTGTATAAATTATTAAGTCTTTGGAACCTCTAACTAAGTTAGAATAATAAGAACTCCTTTTCATCTATTTTCTTCTCCTTCCAATACATTATATTTCCAAACACGTATTATGATGATTCACAATCAGTATCTACTCATTCTCTTCCAGAGCACACTGCAGCTTCCCTTTTAGAACAATTCTTATATTTGCAATTATTTCTTGATGCTCTCTATGCTCCCAAGGAATTGTAAATTCAGAGGCTCAGTAATCTTTTATTCACTCTATTCCATTATCTCTAAGTGTCTACCATGTAATATGTGCTCACTAAATATTCCTGGAATGAATGAATAAAAAAGATTCGAACATTGGACCAGTATTACTAAACTTAATCTAACATGTTGCTTTTTAAAAACCTATACTGTGATCATTTTGTTTGAATATTTTAATAATGTTATTTTATTGAGATTATTACTTACAGTAGTATTGGTATATTGTGTTAAACTTGCAGTGCTACTATACCACCCTTATTACCAGTTATCAATATGCTTCCACCTTCTCTCATCTCAGGGTACTTCTCCCTTCTGCCCATTTTGTATCTCTATTTTACAGTTCTATTAAAAATATCTCAAAATTTGCTTCCACTAGGGGTTGTCTAATCCCTTACAATATTTTGCATATGAACAAAATCACCAAATATTTTTTCTGCCTTCTGACTCACTTCATTTAATGTAACCCTCTAATTCCATTCCATAGTTACGGTAAACTACCAGATGCCATCTTTTCTCATAGCTGAGTAGAATTCCACTGTGTATATATACAACAGTGTCATTTTTCAGATTTAAAACATTTTTATTTTGAAGCTCAATTTTCAAGCACTTTCCTTCATCTTGTACAGTCATAGTTATTACTAAGCTTGTATTTACCACAATATCATTATTCACTCATCTGTTATTGGTGACAGGTTATTTCCAGATCTTGGCAATGGTTAATAATGCTGCCATGAGTACAAGTGTGCATATATCCTTTCACATTATTGTCTTAATTTTCTGAAGTACATGCTCAGGAGTGGGATCATTGGGTATATGAGGGCTTTAATATTAAATCTATTGAGGTCTCTGGACCATTTCCATAAAAGCTAAATAAAACATCAGTCCCCCAGTAGAGAATGAAAATTCATTTTACACATATCACACCATATTTTGTCCCCAGAAACACTTAGAATTTATAAATCTTTTAATGTAATCAATTCATAAGGGGTTCAGTGATAAATAAGTACTATATTTTTTAAAGCTATATGGTTGAGTTTTCACTTCAGTATTTGACTTCACTATGTCCTAACTTCTATTTACTGAAAGCTCCTTTGTTATTCTTTTAGTTTCTTGAGTTGTGAAGTTAGGTTATTTATTTGTGTGGTATTGTTTCCTGAGGAATGTCTGCATTACTGTGAACATGCCTCAATACAACTTTTATTGTGTCTTTTATGTTTTGGTTGGTTCATGTCTTCATTATCATTTGTATACAAAAGTCTATTTCTTCTTTAACTTATTTAACTCAATTTTTATTTATTCATATGTGCTTCTGCTTTGCAAAGTTTGGAGTTTCCCCAGCTTTCAGTTTGTTGTTATTTTCATCTCCTATGCATTTTGACCTAGAGAATAACTGATGTGATTTTTATTTCCTTGTTTTTAAAGAAATTTTTGTGTGTTTTACTATATTGTCTATCCTAGTGAAATATCAAAGCACTGAGAATAATATGTATTCTGTTTTTTGAAGATGGTGAGGCTTATGAACATCTTTTTTTGTTTGTTTGTTTGTTTTGTTTTTTTATTATTTTATTATGAACATCTTTTAAACTCATCTCTTCTATTTCTTCTTTTAAGACGACTGTTTGATACAGTGGGTTTGTCTAGTTGAATTCAATGGTCGGCAACCTGCGACTTGCTAGCCACATGTGACTCTTTACACTTTTAATTTGGCTCTTCTTTGTGCCGGGCAGCCACTACAGGATTCGGAACTCTGCTCCTAGCCTCTGTCAGTGCGTGCCCTAGTGTGGCTCTCAAAATAAATTTCAATCGTGGTTTTGGTGAGATTTGGCTCAGTTGAAAAAAAAAGGTTGCCGGCCATTGAATGAGAGTATAATATTTAACCTACTACTATTATATTTCTGTTGAAAAATTTCTACAAGTCTGTTAGTAATTTACTTACAGACTTTAATGTTTCTACATTTAGTACACATATATTACTGAGTATTAAGTCTTCTTGATGGAAAAATACTCTGATTATTATATAATGTTTCTCTCTGTCTTTTAGAGTTTGAAGTCCATTTAGTGCCCTATCAATAAGACTACTCCATTCTTTTTTAGGATACAGTTGTTAAAATGTTGATTGTTTTCCAGCCTTTTTCTTTAACCCTGTTTCTATCATGACAGATAGCAGAAAATGGTGAGAGAGATAGTACAGTGTGTAGTATGTTTGCTTTGTATTCCACTAATGTAGGTTCAATCCCTTGACATACAATATAATCCTCTGAGCATGACACGAGGGGATCCTTGAATTCAAAGTCAAGAGTAAATCTTCAGCACATCTGTGTATGGCAATAATATTAAACAATGATAATTAAAAGTAACAAGCAGAAGGTTGGACTAGCGTTCTGATCCATACAACTTCTTTGTTCCTTTTGATGGGAGAGTTCAAGACATTTACATTAAGTGTAATTATTGTAATATGTAGTTTCAAATTTAAAAAGAATTAATAGTAGATAATAGTAGTTTGCTAATTACTTTCTAATATTAAGTGATAAGAAAGCATGAAACTGGGGCCCGGGAGATAGCATGGAGGTAAGGCGTTTGCCTCTCATGCAAAAAGTCATCAGTTCGAATCTCAGTGCCCCATATGGTCCCCCGTACCTGCCAGGAGCAATTTCTGATCATGGAGCCAGGAGTAACCCCTGAGCACTGCCGGGTGTGACCCAAAAACCAAAAAAAAAAAAAAAAAAAAAAAAAAAAAAAAAAAAAAAAAAGAAAGCATGAAACTTTAGATCACACAATTATTTAAGTCAAACAACACTATTTACTAATACCAGGTGAATTTATTTTCAGGCCTCAGTTTACATAATATCAAACATCTAAACTTCGAGACCTGTTATAACTAAACTAATTATTTGATACTTGGCTATTATTAAAAGATAGGTTCTATGCTTCAAACTTTTGAATGATATTATGTTTTCTAAAAAGCAATCTAAACTACTATTTTATTACTTATTCTTCATGAATTTAAAATGCCATTATTATTTTTATTTACCTTAAACAGCATATATCACATAGTTGACATAGTTTATTATAATACATTTGCTTCCAGATAAGTGAGAGAAAAATTACTTTTAAAAAATAGGAAGAAAATAGAAGAAGGAAGAGAGGAAAAATTGCAGTGACAAGTAAATTTGTGAAAATTATTCTATGAGGTCATTAACTCATTGTCAAAAGGTTTAGTAGCTCTTGTTGTTAGCTGACTATTTTGTTATATCATTTGTTTCTAAAATATTAAGTGACCTCAGCTACACAGTGGCATCCAAATTGGTGCACTCTGTGAGATGTCAATATCTAACAAAAATGAAGCTGTCACACAACCACATTTTTACAATAAAAATTCAAAGCACTATTGATGATTCTGAAGCTTTTGTGGGTATATATTCAGCTTTTAGGTCTTCTGGAAGTATGGGAAGGTGGGGGGCATCCATATTCATTTCAAAAAAGTGCACTTAATATAGGCTGAAAAACTGGCATATCTGGAATATGATCAAATTGCTTTCTTTACAAAAACATAAAGGAGTGGTGAAGTAGGCAAAACAGTGATTATGGCTGATGGATGAAGCAGGTATGGTTTCTGCATAGTAAGGTTTATGTCCCATTCTTTCTTCCTAAGCTTGCCTGCTTTCACATGCAAGGCTGGTGTAATTCCATATTTTTTTTTATTTTTTTGTTTTTTGGGTCACACCCGGTAGTGTTCAGGAGTTACTCCTGACTCTATGCTCAGAAATTGCCCCTGGCAGGCACAGGGGAACATATGTGACTCCGGGATTCAAACCACCATCCTTCTGCATGAAAGGCAAATGCTTTACCTCCGTGCTATCTCTCCGGCCCCAATTCCATATTTTTAAACATTCAACAAGTACATGCAATACAGGGACCTAATATGTCAGTTAGGTTCAGAATACTCTGATTTTCTGGAGGTCTCGGAACACCACTAGTATGGTCCATGTGGTGTCTGGCACAGTAAGTCAGGAACAGAACCACACCTATTGGTCTTAGCATTGAATTTCTTTCTTGATGGCCAAATATTACTCACAGTGAGCCCCAGCCCCCTAAATACCACTTGTTTGGTCCTTCCTATAAACAATTAATGTTGTTTTTATAATATCTGCTTTTTTATCATTTTTACTAAATAATATTCAGTTATAGGGAAATGTGACATTTTAGAGCACATTAGCAGTGCAATTATAAAAATGAGGAAATCCTATGAGGACCTAATAAATAATCTTTAGTATATTACTTATAGGATATAATGACAGATTTAACTTTTCTCACATAGATTATAAACTAGCCATCAATAAATTAGATGCCTGAAAATATCTTGATTAAATCATAATGGCTAAAATCC
Source organism: Crocidura indochinensis (assembly GCA_004027635.1). NCBI lineage: Eukaryota > Metazoa > Chordata > Mammalia > Eulipotyphla > Soricidae > Crocidura > Crocidura indochinensis. The sequence goes on from PVKC010038471.1 coordinate 8,048, forward strand.
AATAACTACTGTTAATAACTTTTTATTAAGAACTGAACTCAAGTTGATAGTTTTTGCTTATATTTAGATTTCTTTAAAGACCTCTATAATGTAGATTTGATTATTTTCTACTCACCAATAGCTTTCATGATTCAGATAATTTTTAGTAGATTTTTATGAGGAACCAATTACTCTTGATAAAATTTGTAATGTAGTATACTCATATTGCCAGGGGGTGGGAAATCTCTCCTGTGGAACTTTTATAGTACTCAAATTTAAAACTCACCAACGAAATAAAGAATATTTTGTTTTTCAGTTATATCCCTCATTTTATTTAATTTGCCACTAATGATTCATATAAAATAGGTGTCGATACTAAAGGTAATACATAGAAACAATGATGCTGAGTCTTAGGATCTTTAGTGGTGTGGGTGCTGTTTCTTTGAATATCAATGCCATAAACTTTAAAGACTACTACATTCTTGGCCAGAGCAATAGCACAGTAGTAGGGTGTTTTCCTTGCACTCAGACAAACTGGTCCAGACCTGGGTTCAATTCCTGACATCCCATAGGGTCTCAAGCTTACCAAGTGTGATTTCTGAATGCAGAACCAAGAGTACTCTCTGAGTACCACCAGATATGTGACCCCAAAACCCAAAAATAAAATAAAATAAAATAAAATAAAATAAAATAAAATATAAAATAAAAATATAAACTTTGAGGGCTGGAGATTTAGTATATGTAGTAGGGCACTGCCTTATATTCAACCAACCAGATCGTCTTTGTTCTCCAGCATCCCAAATGGTTTCCCCAAGTCTACCAGGATTTTAATTCCTGAGTGTTTAGCCAAGAGTATTCCCTAAGTCCCATTGGATCTGAAAAAAAATAAAGTTTAGACTTTTTTTATCAATTCAATCATTAATACAAGATATATCATGGGAAGGTCATAAACAAATAACATATCTTTATAGAAATCTCAGTGGCAACTGGAACAAAAAAAAGGGGGGGGGACTCTAGAGACACAGTTGAGAAGGCACAGATCCAAAAAGTCCTTGAATCATAGCAGGGAAGGAAATAAATATAAAAAAGAAAATGCAATATACTTTACATAAAGGTGTATTATAAAAGTAAGGCTGGAAGACAGCTAACTTTTAATTAGTACAATATAAAGGGAACATTGATAAAAGATAAAAAAAAAGTAGAGATTTGATGAGATACTATTCTAAACACTCTAATTCTGTTATAGTTCTTGCCCAGAGGTGGATGTATCTGAGCATCCCTGAAAAACACTTGATAATGTGTTGACTTGCCTCCCAGATTTATTTTATTTTTATCTTGCCTAAAAAGTTTTCTTCTTTACTTCCTTCCTTCTTTTTCTTCCTTCATTTTTCTTCTTTCCTTCTTCCTTCCTTCCATCCTTCTTTCTTCCATCTTTCCTTCATTCTTTTTCTTCCTTCATTTTTCTTCCTTCTTTCTTCCTTCCTACTTTCCTTCCTTTCTTTCTTCCATCCTTTTTCTTTTCTTCCTTCCTTCTTTTCTTCTTTCTTTTCCTCACTCCCTTCTTTCTTACCTACTTTCCCTTCATTCTTTTCTACTTCTACTTCCACTCTTCCTCCTTCACTGCCTTTCTTCACTTCTTTTTTGCCTTCTGATTCTATCCTTTCTTCCCTCCTTTTTACCTTCCTTTACCCCTTCCTTCTTTTCTATCTCCATCATTCTTTCCCTCTTTTGCTTCTTACTTCCCTCCAATTCTTTTCCCTTATCCTTCCTTCCAGTGCCACCTTCCTCTTCTTATTCCTTCCCTTTATTCTTATTTAACCTCCTTCCCTCTTGTCCTCTTTCTTTCTTCACTCCATTTTTCATCTTTCCTTTTTCTTCCTTCTTTCCACTTCCCATCTCCATTTTTCTCCTCTCTTCCTCTTTCATTTTTCTTTATTTTGACATTTATTATCCAGGAAAAAAGGAAAATACAGCTTGGACAAGTTCTTTATTTGGCTAAGTTCTATATACCAGTTCTCCAGTTTTGTAGCAACTCTCTATTTTTTATTTTTATTTTTATTTATTTATTTTTTTGTGTGGTTTTTGGGTCACACCCGGCAGTGCTCAGGGGTTATTCTGGATCTATGTTGAGAAATTGCTCCTGGCAGGGGACCAGGGGATTCGAACCGATGACCTTCTGCATGAAAGGCAAATGCCTTACCTCCATGCTATCTCCCAGGCCCCCTATTTTTTTTTAATTAAAGAACATGTCTTACAAATTTCTTGATAATGGCGTCTTATGCAACACACTCTTACCCTTAAATTTTGGGGCACTAATGAGAATTCATTGGCTTTATTTTTTATTTTTAAGTAGGTAAATTTCTAAGATATGTTCCACTTTTCAGCCTATGGTAAGTTTGCATCCAAAATAGAAACAAAGAGAAACTACAGTTGGAAACAATCACCTTCTATTGTCATACTTTCTTGTATATACTAAATAATTAGATAATGTTGGTAGTGAAATGTCACCCAGGGAAATTTTAATATTGTATTTGTGTTTCAGCTTCTGACATGGCAGCAGAACAGGGACAGATTCTCGTGATAGCTACGGCAGCTGTTGGAGGATTCACTCTCCTCGTCATCCTTACTTTGTTCTTCTTAATCACTGGGAGGTAATTAAACTATCAGATTATTCACAAGATTTTAAATAATCCTTTCATTCTGTATTCAAATGTATTTCCATGTAACAAAGCATGTGTCAGAGAAGAGGGCATAGGGTAGGTTCAGTTGCCAGTGAAATTCTTAGGTCAAGAGACCCAAGATACTGGTTCTCATTTTCAACAAGTCCTTGAGAATGAAGCAACAAAAAAACTTATTGGGGAAAAATTACCAGTTTTTTTTTTAAGTTGTGGATAAAAGTCTCTTACGATGAGGCTGAGAGAGAGCACCTTTGTAGATGTTTGCCTTGCAAGTGGCCAACCTGGGACTGACCCAAATTCAATATATATATTGAACATCCCATATGGTCTCCCATATGACATATGGCATATGACCATTTGGCATCCCATATGGTCCCCCGAGCGCCTGCCAGGAGCAATTTATATATATATATATACATATATATATGTATATTTATATATATACATATATATATATTTATATATATATTGATTACACCTTGATTACAAATCTGATTGTAGTTGGGTTTCAGTCATGTAAAGAACACCCCACCTTCACCAGTGCAACATTCCCAAATCACCAGGAGTGATTTCTGAGCATAGAGTAAGGAGGGCTGCTGGATGTGCCTCTCCCCCAAAATGGCTCTTACTAAATGAATTACTTCTGTGTTTTTGCTGTTTCCATTCACTAGATTAGGTTTCACTATAAAAGAAAGTATTTGGGGAAAGAAATAATTCAATGGGAAGGATGAACCATTATATAAAATTTCTTTGTAAATGTAGTTCTATGTCAGGTTTTATTCATTAAATTGTGAAAGTATCTCCATTAGTATTATATATTTGGTTTTATTTATCTGACTCTTTCTACTTAGAATAATATAAGTGGATACTTCAATTTAAAATAAATCACACAGAAAATGCACTAGATTTAAAATCTTGTTAGGTGGACAAATGTTTCATATCTCTAAACATTAGATTTCTATTTTATGCATTTAAATTATTACTTTATATAATATATATTATGCATATTAAATATATTATTTTAAATATAATACATATTGTATATAATTTATTAAATTGTTATTATTAAACTGGTAACAACAAGAGACAGGGATAAAAATAATGTCTGAATTTTTAATGTATTTTTATTTTATAAAAATTTGTATTTTATTCTTGATGTACATATTTTAAAAATTCATATACCATTAATTTTTTAGATTATTGATAGAAACACAAGAGCACCTTGAAAATTCCTTGATAATCTAAACATAAGCATATTGCAAATTATTAATGTCAATGTTTAAAACTGTAATAAGAGGGGTCAGAGCAATAGTAAGGGTAGGGCTTGCACATAGCCCACCTAGGTTTGATCCTGGCATCCCATATGGTCTCCAAGACCAACAGATGTAATCCTTGAGCACAGATGAGTATACCCAAACAAACAATAAAAACCTGTAATAAAAATGCCTAAGAAGACACATTCATGCTGACTCCAGCTAAAGTATATCATCAATACTGGAACATTATGATATATGATATTGAGCATAAATAACAAATAATTACCTTTGAGGCCAATGATTCAGTGAACTGTAAAATACTGGTTGTTTTACTCATTTTTAACACTGCCTATATATAGCACTTTATTAAAATTCACTAAAAAGTACAGAGAATGTGCATATATGAAAAAATATTTATCTATAATCTTGACAGCCAACTAAAAGTATAGATCAATAAATTGACATATATTTGGAATGCACTTATGAAACACCTGTCCCTGACAAAAAGTAATTGCTACCTAGTAATAAGCAGGCTCTTAAAGATCTTATAAAAAAGGAGGCACATGAATATTCCAGTAGTGCTTGAATTGAAGCACTAACTCCTTATGCAATTAATTTCTTTTTCTTTCTTTCTTTCTTTCTTTCTTTCTTTCTTTCTTTCTTTCTTTCTTTCTTTCTTTCTTTCTTTCTTTCTTTCTTTCTTTCTTTCTTTCTTTCTTTCTTTCTTTCTTTCTTTCTTTCTTTCTTTCTTTCTTTCTTTCTTTCTTTCTTTCTTTCTTTCTTCTTCTTCTTC
>PVKC010038472.1:0-12755 GCA_004027635.1 Crocidura indochinensis
TTCCCTCCAGCGCCACCGCCCGGCCCCCATTTTTTTTTAAATATTTTCATTAAAACACCGTGATTACAAACATGGCTGTAGTTGGGATTTAGTCACAAAAAAGAACACCCCCATTCACCAGTGCAACATTCCCACCACCTATGCACCACATCTCCCTCCACCCACACACACCCTCTGCCTGTATTCTAGTCAAGCATTCTACTTCTCTTATTAACATTGTCATGGTTGTTAGTATTCTAACTGCACTCACTCCTCCTTGAGGTGAGCTACATATCATGAGTTGGTCCTTCCGGCCCTCATCTCTAGGCATATTACAATAAATGTCTTTAGTTTTTCTTAAATCCCATATATGGGTGAGACTATTCGGTGTCTCTCTCCCTCTGACTTATTTCACTCAGCATAATAGATCTATGTACATCTATGTATAGGAAAATTTCATGACTTCATCTCTCCTGATGGCTGCATAATATTCCGTTGTGTATATGTGCCACAGTTTCTTTAGTCATTTGTCTTTTGAAGGGCATCTTGGTTGTTTCCAGAGTCTAGCTATTGAAAATAGTACTGCAATGAATATAGGTGTGAGGAAGGGGTTTTTATATTGCACGTTTGTGTTCCTAGGGTATATCCCTAGGAGTGGTATAGCTGGATCATATGGAAACTCAATTTCCAGTTTTTTGAGGAATCTTCATATTGTTTTCCATAAAGGCTGGACTAGACAGCATTCCCACCAGCAGTGAATGAGAGTTCCTTTCTACCCCCACCCCACCATCCCTGCCAGCACTTTTTTGTTTGTTTGGTTGGTTGGTTGGTTGGTTGGTTGGTTGGTTGGTTGGTTTTGATTTTTGGATCACACCCAGCAGCACTCAGGGGTTACTCCTGGTTCTACACTCAGAAACCGCTCCTGGCAGGCTCGGGGGACAATATGGTATGGTGGGATTCGAACCACTGTCCTGCATGTAAGGCAACTGCCATACCTCCATTCTATCTCTTTCACCCCTGCCAGCACTTATTGTTCTTGTTCTTTGTGATGTGTGCCAATCTCTGTGGCATGAGATGGTACCTCATTGTTGTTTTGATTTGCATCTACCTGATAATTAGTGATAGGGAACATTTTTTCATGTGCCTTTTGGCAATTTGTATTTCTTCTTTGACAAATTGTTTGGTCATTTCTTCTTCCCATTTTTTGATGGGGTTATTTTTTTTCTTATTAAGTTATGTCAGTAACTTGAATATCTTAGATACTATCCCCTTGTCTGACAAGTATTGGGTGAATAGTTTCCCATTCTGTGGGTGGCTTTTGTATCCTAGGTACTATTTCTTTTGATGTGCAGAAGCTTCTCAGTTTAATAGTCCCATCTGTTTATCTCTGTTTCCACTTGTATGGAGAGTGCTATTTCCACCTTTAAGTTGCCTTTAGTCTCAATGTCATGGAGTGTTTTACTTACGTATTGTTCAATATACCTTATGGTTTTAGGTCTGGTATCCAGGCCTTTAATCCTTTTGGATTTGACCTTTGTGCATAGTGTTCTAAGTTTGCTTTTTTGCAAACAGCTGACCAGTTGTTCTAACACCATTTGCTGAAGAGGCTTTCCTTGCTCCGTTTTGCATTTCTTGCCCCTTTATCAAAGATTAATTGATTGTATATCTGGGGCACATTCTCTGAATACTCAAGTCTGTTCTGATCTGAGGGTCTGTCTTTATTCCAGTACCATGCTGTTTTAATGACTATAGCTTACAAACATGTTTGCAATTGGATTTCAGTCATAAAAAATACACACCCCTTTACCTGAGCAGTCCTTCCCAATCTGATGAAATCTTTTAAGAAAAAGTTTATTTTTCCTATATCCCTCTTTCTTCTCTGAAAGAACATCATTTTAATAATAAATACTGTGAGTTAACTTAAGTCATTTTCTTTTTTCTTTATTTTAGAAAGAAAATTTTACATTTTTTATTTCATCAACTCAAACCAATTTACTTATTTATTTATATTTAAAATATATATATCTAGAAAGCTTTCACTATTACAGTATTTATTGATTTACCTTGGCAAAATTACCTCTGAAACATTTACAGTATGATTTCATGACAGTAGTATCATCATGAGGTGAAAATACATAGTTTCCTCTTGATCTTCATTATATACGTATGGGATAATGGCATACAAGGTATAGATATTACAGCCACCTTCTTTAGTTTTAGCTTTTGAATAACACAGAGGAAACCACAAATATTTTATTTGTGACTGTCTAGAAATAGCCAAACACAGGTGTATTTATATAATGCAATTATTCAGTCATCAGGCAAGTTTTTTCTTGAGTATGTCCCATATGTACCAGATATCTCTGATCATGAAAAATACTTGAAGACCATCGATAAACCAGATTTCCATTCTATGGAGTTTACATTCTAGTTTGGGATAGAAAAAAGAAGCATGATACATAATTTATTTAATATCATAGTAGATGATGTGCTCTAGAAGAAAAATAAAACAAAAATAAGTGGTTACTAAAGAGGTTTTATAAGATAATCATTGGAGCATATTATCATAGCAGTATCTGTTAAGCATAAGTAGAACAATGAAAAGGATGAGGCTAGAGACAGACATTTCAAATTCTAAGTAGGGCTACTTAGGAATTTTTTTTTTTTTTTGGTTTTTTGGTTTTTGGGTCACACCCGGCAGTGCTCAGGGGTTTCTCCTGATTCATGCTCAGAAATTGCTCCTGGCAGGCACAGGGGACCATATGGGGCACTGGAATTCCAACCTTTTACATGAAAGGCAAATGCCTTACCTCCATGTTATCTCCCGGGCCCCCTACTTAGGAATTTTGTTCTTTACTGAACATATGATCAGGACAATATGATAAAGAATGGGTTATCAGATAAATCTATAAAGATATTGTCTTCTCTCAAGAACCTGTTATAATTTAATAAGGGATTATAGACATGTAAAAAACTAGCTGAATTATAAAATTCTATTTAGCAGTATATAAATGTGGGTTGCTGGTATGCAAAAGCAGTCTATTCTCATTAAGGAATTAGTCAAAGGAGCATAAAAAGAGTAGCCTGATCAAATTTTGTCCAAAATGCCACCAGTACATTTTCTCAGAAAATGACTTTCAAATAAAAAGGTTCAAACCATAGCTGTGTAGATTAAAGAGCCTAAACTCACAGGATTGTAGATCTCCTGGCTGATATTTTCCATATTAATCTTATTTGTCTCTTAATACTTTACTTTTAAAGAGACATAGATAATAATATAGACATTCTTCTATCTTGAAGCAGAGAGAAATTGAAAGTAAAAAATGGAAAATAATGTTTTAATAAGGAAAAAAGCTAATGAATTATTTTGGATTATTTTCTGAAGATTACTGTGATATTCCAAGTTCAACAAAAATATTTATAAGAAAAACTACTGTTTTTACCTAGAGAGATAGCATAAAGGTAGGGCATCTGCTTTGCATGCATAAGGACGGTAGTTTGAATCCCACCATCCATATTGTCCCCCAAGCCGACCAGGAGTGATTTCTGAGTGGAGAGCCAGGAGGAACCCCTGAGCACTGCTGTGTGACCCAAAAACCAAAACAAAACAAAACAACAAAAAAAACTACTGTTTTTATAAATGTAGGTAATACTGAATATAATTTAATGATTGCATTGTTATTGTTCTTTTTTAATTTGGGGGGGGGGGTGTCCACACCCAGCAATGCCCAGGAGTTCCTCCTGCCTCTGCACTAAAGGATCACTAATGGTAGTGCTCAGGGACCAGCTGAGATGCTGGGATTGAAACCTCACCAACCACTTGCCAGGCAAGTGTCCCACCCACTGTACTGGCCTCATTGTTCAGAGTAAATCTGTCTTTAAACCCTCTTTGCTTCAGGTCTATTCAGGTTCAGAATCAAGGTTTTAATGCTGTTGGGCTTGGTAGTAAACATCACTTTTAAGTTCAAATTGTCTATGAGTTTTGGGTTTTTGAAGGAATAAACGCTATTTTTTTCAGCTCAGTATTGTCAATATTTGTCTTTCTTTTCTAATGACATTTAGTCTGAAACAGAGAAATGTATTTGCTCATACCAAAATGTATTTACTTTATTTCTTGGTTTTGAAAAACAGAACAGAATAAATAGTTTTTATTTTCCAACTTTTAGTTCATAAATTACATTTAATTTAATGAAATATTGTTTTAGTGAAACTTAATTTTAAGTTCATTTTAAGTTATTAGACCTTACAAAAGCTGCCAACAGCTCTTCGTTGACTAAAAATTTAACATGGAAAACTAAGACAATAGCTAAAAGTTCATGCCAGGAGACTTTTTTTTTAGTAAAAAGAAATTTAAATGTATTTTATAATTGTCATTTAATTTAAATCTCTACCTAAAATTATATACCTCCTAGAATTTCATGTTTCTTCCTTGAATTTGAGGCCACACCCAGCTATTCATGGTTTCTGTGCTCAGGGCTTACTCTGCCTGACAATAACAACTGGACTATAGAGGGACTGAAACTAGGTTGCCTGTGTGAAAGGGTCATGCTTTACCCTCTGTACTATCTCTTTGACATGCATACTCATAATAAAAACCTCAAAGCATTTTAGTGTGTTGACATTACAGCCATTTTAAAAGAACCTTGCTTTAAAATTATGTACGTGATATAATTGTAAATTATACATGGTATAATTGTAAACCCCTTTATTATTTTTGTAGTTTTATATTTAAACCTTGCTTTAAAATTGTATTCCTGGTATTAATTTTACCATGTGGTAATCAAAAATCTCTTCAGCTTTTAGATTTCATTTGACTTTTAATTAAATGTGAAGAAAGACTGTCATTGATCTTCTCATATTCTTCAGTTTATAGTTCATAAGTTTTAAAATAATATAAATTTTTTTCAAGAAAAATAACAGATTTGGTGCTTTTGTTCTTTTGTTTCTCAGTGTGGAAATGATTTTAAATACAGAGGATTTTTAAGTCTGTGGCATGTGGGGAATCTTTATTTTGCATTAGGGACACATTTGATTATTGTTCTTGAAAGCCATAAAAGTAAAGTTGAGGAATAATAAAGATGAATAAGGGATGAAAATTAGCCTTTTGAGAAAGTATTGATTCTATCTAGCTTTAAAAGGGGAGGGGATTAGAATGTGAATAGCATTGTACTTCTCTGGGGTAAAAGTTAAGATAGTTGACTCCAAGCCATGAAACTTCACTGTTTCCTAGACTGCAGAAACAGGAGATTTGAATAAATCAGGGTCAATAAAATTTTTATGGAAAGTCCAGCTAAGGTGAGGGGGGCTAGAAAGATGGAACAACAGATAAGGTGCTTTACACACAGCCACCACCTGATCTTAGTTCCCAGCACCCCATATAGTTTCCTGAGCCCAGAGCTAGAAATAGGCCCTGAGTACTGCTGAGGTATCTAAACCCTCCCTCTGTATTGGGGCCAGAGAGATAGTACAGTGATGAAGTTTTATGCCTTGCAGATAGCTGACTCCCATGCAGTCCCTGACAGCACAAGATTCTGGATTATATTCTGGCAATACCTGAGCACCACCAGGTTTGGCCCTGAAGGTCCATGAACACTGCAAGATGATCCAGTTCATCTCCAGCACTGCTGAACCCAAGCAGCACCATATTCTTGGCCCTTGCTCTGAACCACTGGCCCATTGAACCACTAGAACTGGCAGAGACCCCCAGATCTGCAGGACACAAATACACATAAATAAGTATCTGAAAAATAAATAAATAGAAATCTACCTAAGAATATGACCTCTTTTGCAACTTTCTACATTGTTTAATTAATTCTGCAACAATCAGTCAAGACTTATGATGACCATAAAATGTTTTTTGAAGAAATTCACAGGACACCAGGTTTCATCAACATGTTAATAGATCTCTGGATGGGATGGCTTTTAAGGCCTTTCCACACTAGCATTCTGAGATAACACTCTAATATCTATATTACTTAAGGTTCGTTGTAGGGACTGCTGTTGACTTGATTTCTGTGTTCTATCAGGGCTGAGTCAGGAGATAAATTTTAACAGAATGTTTGATATAGGAAGAATTGTTAACTGAGAGTTTTAACTAAGAGATTTGATAGTTATCTATTCTGGATAGTTATGGTTTAGTTTAGTCTCTTTCTTTCCCTGGTTTGGAATGTAGCATTTGATTTCCCTTTCTTAAAGTTCCCAAGATCAGAGAATCAGTATCTATAATTTAACTAAGTTGTTTTGTCTGGGTTTCCTATAGACTCTGGCTACTAAGAGAGGAATAATAAAACTTGGGTGTTGGCAGGCACATTTTAATCAATGTTTGCCATAATTCAGTAGAGAGAACATTATTATCTGAATGTGTAAAACTGTGTCTATGAAATGATAGCCTGCATTTTCACCCTACTAAGAGACCTTTCAAGAACTTTACTTCAATCTCTTTATTACTCGAATTAATGTAGAAACAAACATGTTCACTTAGTCAACTATGTGACTAAGTGAAGATCAAGTGAAATTGGAGATCTGGTTTTATAAGAAACTTCTTGGAATTCTTAATCATAACTGTCCATAAAACTAGTAGAAATGCTAGATAATTCAAACGTGTGTTTTAAAATTTAAAATTTACTAAGATAGTAAATTTTAAAAATCTCTTCTGAAACTTTCTGTTTCATAAAACAACACTTTGGTTTAGTAAAATAGATCTTTCCCACTTTTCATTTTTTCTTATAAACTTGATTTTTTGTGTAGAATGATACAGGAAAGTTATTGTTTTATAATACGGGCATTTTTATTATCAATCTTATATAGTTGTCAAATGAGTAAGTGAATGGATAAGATACAAGTGAAATGGTATGCCTACTCCAGGTTAGTTATCATAAGCAACCAACAGGTATAGTTGAAATACTTACTGTCATCAAATTCGTTTTCTTAGGCTGAGAGAAGTCTATAATGTCACCTCTTTTGCTGTTCAGTTGCTAAGTCCAAGTTTATTTATAACCTTTAAACTGTATAATTAGGTCACATATTTCAGGGGTAGCGAAATAAAATTATACCTGCAAGGCAAAGGATCCTATAAATCTTATCACAAGACAAAGTTTTGCATATATAAAAAACACTTCCAGTATTTTGAGGGCAGTAATACAATTGAGACCATAAAAGGTATAAAACAGCCAGAAAGGTAATCTTGGATTTTATTTTCCTCTTACCTAAGTCCATTTTGTATGATTAAATCAGTAGCTGATATTTTCAAGGAATAAAAGAGATACTGCAATAGTTCTCTTAATTACAAAATTCATGAAGAGTTACTATTTTCATTCTTAAATTTTAGTAGAATGTTATATTTTATTGCTGTTTGTTGCTCTCACTGCAACTCTCATGATTCCAATATTCAGAGGCAAAATTATATTTTAAGTGGGTAGATTGACATTTGCTTTACATTTTAAATGTCAAGTAATCTTTACCTTTATCCACTCTGTAAACTGGGAGTTTTGATTTTTATTGTTTACTTTGCTTGTTTCTCTGTAATTGCATCAGAAAATTTTATCTTTCTGTTTTAAATCATAGAACCTCTTAGCTGTTACCTAAGAGGTACTTAATAGAGTCTCTTAGGTTATGTCCAGTCTTAAAGTGACAAAGGAAAAGGATTTTAATTTTCTTTGAGGGGGGCTTTGGGTCACATCCAGCAACACTCAGGGGTTACTCCTGGCTCTGTGCTCAGAAATTGATCCTGGCAGGCTCAGGGGACCATATGGGGTGCCAGGATTCCAACAACTGACCTTCTGCATGCAAAGCAAATGTCTTACTTTCATGCTATCTCTCCTGTCTGAAAACTTTAATTTTAAAGCATATATATTATATATATATGTATTATATATTCTTTATATAATAAAATTGTGTGTATATAATATATATAAATACGTATATGTATTATATATTATACATTTATATTATATGTAACTTGTTTTTGTTTTTGACATAAAAAACATCTATACCACTTTTTGCCTGACTGGCCATTTGTCTGTTTTGTTTAAATATATTTTTAGTAGTTACAGTATTTTAATATTCTCAAAATAGTTGGAGGCTTTCTGTTGATAGCCTAGATGTGCAGTTATATAACATTCATTAGCCTCTATTATTATATCAAAACCATGAATCCTTTGTGGAAAAAATAGCAGGAACAAACACATCTGTTTCTTTCTGAAAATATCAGGAAACAAAATCAGCAAGGCCAAACAATACAGTTCTGCCATAAAGGAAGCAACAGGGTATATAGAATAAAGCTATTATTGGTGTCTACAAGGCTCCCTGCCATGTAGTTATAGAATAAAAACTTCTAAACCTGATTTCCTCACAAGTTACATGGCAGTAATCGAAGAATCAGGAAAATGTTTATCTCATACACTTAACTGTCTTGCTCTTTCCTTCCTTCCTTTCTTCCATTTTCCTCAATGTTTTCTCCTCTTAAATCTCATAGATAACCTTGTGATTCTCTGTGCCACTTGCCATAGATCACTTTTTACTATTGTCGTATGTGATTTACCCTGATGAGTGCTATAAATAACTCATGAGAACATACAAGCCCAGAATGTTCCCATTTTTCTCACTCATTTTACTCATTTACTTTTCCCACCCCTTGAAGCAGTCACCAAAGGCAACTAACTACCCAGTCATAGGTATTAGAAGGACAAGGCTCAAACTAGGTTCTCAGTAAATAATTTCATTGCTGAATAAATAAATTTATATAATTTATAATAAATTAATAAATAAATTTTATGCTGACCCCACCCTGGCAACAAATTTGTAAGTTCTAAATAACCATTTATAACCATTTTCTGAAGATATTTAGGGTGATTGTGGTTTTTATTCTCTTTTGCTTAAAACTTTGTCCTTGGCTTCCTGATTCTTGATTTCATTACTTTTTGGTTCATTGTGAGTGGGCCAGATAGGAAAGCTAATACTCATTTTTTCCTTATCTTCCACCATTTTCCCTTCAGGAACTGTGTTAGAGGCTAAACAATTTCAAGATGCATATGGGAGGCTTTTTTGTAATTCATGGACATGAGCAATTCTAGTTCTCTGTTCATTGTCCCAGGTCCTCACTTCTTCCTCTCTCCCTCTCCTCTTCATCAGTGTTTTTCTTCTAGCTTAATAGGATTCAGAACTGGTTTCTTCGCATATGATATTTATATATTGATGTTGCTTTACAAATGGGATCTGTTAAACCAAAGAAGCTAAAACTAATCTTTACCTTCAGATGCCTATGTTACTCCCTTTAAGATAACTGATTTTTTTTAATTCTTCACTACTAAATAGAATATTATGTATGCATATGTACTGTGTGTGCAAATATGACATCTTATTATGGTACTCTCCATAAGATGAAGCTGTTGACATGGATAAAGGCAGGCCAGAGAGTGAGAGCAGGTAGAAGAACACTTGCTTTATATGTAGCCTACCTGGGTTCAGTCCCTTGCACTGTATATGGCCCCATGTTCATCACCCTGATGCCCTGCGCACTGCCAGATGTGAACTGCACCTCCTAAAAATGAAGCAAAAGACAATCTGGGAAATTTTAGGCTTTTAGTCACACCCACCAATTCTCAGCTTCTCCTGGCTCTGCACTTAGGGACCAATCCTAGCTGGGCTCAGAGACTGTATAGGGTACCCAAGATTAAACCCAGGTAGATTATTGGATGTACAAGGCAAGTGTGATACCCACAGAACTAGCTCTTTGGTTGGTTCCTTGGTTGGTTGGTGGTGGTGGTTTTTTATTTTTTTTCTTTTGTTTTGTTTTGGGGCCACACCCAGTGACGCTCAGGGGTTACTCCTGGCTATGCGCTCAGAAGTCGCTCCTGGCTTGGGGGACCATATGGGAACCAGGGGATCAAACCGAGGTCTGTCCTAGGCTAGCGCAGGCAAGGCAGGCACTTTACCTCCAGCGCCACTGCCCGGCCCCGTGGTGGTTTTGTTGTTTGTGAAGTCAAATAGTTTTATTGAAGAATTAGGAAGGGCAAGGAAAAAAAATAGCGTTCAAGAAAGAACATGGGCTTCTCCAGGATGGAAAAAGCCCAAAGAAAAAAACTCCTAATGTATTTTCCTGATAAATGTGTTCTAGATTGATAAAGATTTTGAGTTCAGCAAATTTTCAATAAATGTATTTACTAAAGTAAACTGATTTCAAAATTCAGGAGATACAGACTGACTGAAACTTTTCTAAACATACATATTCTAACTAAGTTCTTTTATCTTGTCAGCCACAAGCTCTGCCCACTTGGAGGACCTTGCTTACCTGGATGAGCAGAGACATACACCTTTGAGAACTTCTCTTCGAATGCCAAGACAGAGCATGGGCAGTGGTGTTCGAACACAGCAGGACTTAAGAGGTTAGAACTGCAGGAGGAGGTGTCTGAGGATACCCTGGGACAAAGGGAAATGGGCAGAGGGCAAAGGATTCCTTCGTTTTCAATTTCCATAGTTATTTAAGTTTCTCTTAAGAGAGTGTGTAACCTATTTATTTCTGCTGAACATGGGAAAAAGGAAAAACACAAACACATTGAGGTCGTCATTAAAAGGGAATGTAATTACCAACAGTTGAGCACATTGATTCCTGGAAATTCTAAAAGAAAATCGGTATAAAGAGCTGGCAATTGTGGGAAGAGTAACCTTTTGTATGACCTTGGTTTCAGAAATGAGTGTTGAATCAACTTTAGCCCTAGATATGTTACAGGTGAACTTTGATGGTGATAAACATGTGTTTTACTAGAGCATTTACTTCTTTTTCCTTCCAGTGGCTATTTCTAATACAGTGTTTCTGTTTTAAGTCTTCTGGTCCTATGTGGCAACATTAAAATAACTTGCCCTTTCCACTTAACTTTGTGGCATGTTACATATTTCTATAGTCAAAAACCTGATCTTTTCAAAGATTTTGATTTATTCACTTTGAATCACTGAGATACAGTTATAAAGTTGTTCATGATTAATACAATGTCCAACACCCATCTCTTCACCAGTACACATTTTCTACCACCAATGTCCTCAGTTTCCCTCCCACCCTCCCCCTTGCTGCTTCTGTCAGGCATTTTTCTTCTCTCTCCTCTCTTTTTTTTTTTTTTTTTTTTTGTTTTTTTGGGCCACACCCGGCGACTCTCAGGGGTTACTCCTGGCCATTCGCTCAGAAGTCGCTCCTGGCAGGCACGGGGTACCATATGGGGAACCGGGGATCGAACCGCAGTCCGACCTAGGTTAGCGCAGGCACCTTATCTCCAGCGCCACCGCCCGGCCCCCATTCTCTCTCCTCTTTAACTCTTACTCTTTTTCTCTCACTTTCTCTCTTGTTCTCCCCTTTCTTCTCTTTTAAACACTGATTTTCAATATGGTTGCTGAAAGGGCATCATGCATATCACTTTTCCTCCTTTCAGTACCAGTTCTTGTCCAGTGATCATTCCCAACTATTAATGTCACAGTAGTCCCTTCTCTGCCCTAACTACATTCCCCCATTCTTTGTGGCAAGCTTCCTACCTTGGACCAGTTCTTCTGGTTCTCATCTTTATTGCCTTTATGTATTACTACCATACTATTTATTTTAAATGCTACAAATGAGAGTGATCATTCTGTGTCTATCTGTTCCTCTGACTCATTTCCCTCAACAAAATTTTCTCCATATTCATCCATGTATAAGCAAATTTCATAACTCATTTTCCCCTAACAGCTATCTAATATTCCATTGTGTAGATGTACCACAGTTTCTTTGTTCAATCATCTGTTCTCGAGCCGTTGGGTTGTTTCCAGATTTTGGCCTTTGTAAATAGTACTGCAATGAACATAGGAGTGCAGATATCTTTTCTGCATTGTGTCTTTGGGTCCCTATGGTATATTCCCAGAAGCAGTATTACTGAGTCATAGGTTTTTGAGAAATGTCCATATTGTTTTCCAAAAAGACTGAGCCAGTCTACATTCCCATCAGGAGTGAATAAGAGTTTCTTTCTTCCCAAACCCACACCAAGCAGTGGTGGTTCTTTTTGTGTGTGTCAGTCTCTGTGGTGTGAGGTGGTATTTTATTGTAGTTTTCAGACTTTTTACATTATAATCAAAGCTATTTTGAAAAGCCTGTTGCTGTTATCTCTGCTATGTCTCTTGTTTGCTCAAGATGAATAAACAAAATGACAATTTTGGTGACCTTAACAGATGGTCTTCTTTAATTTCTTGTAGCTACATTTCAGATTTCATCTTATAGTCTGTTTTTATCTTTCATTGCTCTTCCCATACCTTATCTTATGAGCCCCTTCTAATCTCTGTAGTATGTATGCATAGCACCCAATAAGAGACCCATACATTCATGTGTCCTTTCTGAAAGTAATCATGCTGACAATATTTTATACAGGAATCAGCAATTAGGATCTTAAGAGAACTGATTGACTGTGTGACTGTGATTACCATACCTCCAACAATAGTGATTTAATTATCTCACACATAGTATTAACTCTCAATACTTTTATCCATCTAAAATCTATAGCTTGCCATTTTTCTTGTAAACAATATACTAATTGCTTTGAATTTATAATTTGCCTATTTCCAGAAAGTAGAATCGTGTCAAACACTACTTTCTGTTCTATTATTTATGCATTTATTTTTCATGAATTTCAGAAAATATTGCATTATATATTTATATCAGAATATAACCTGTTGCAGAATACATAACTGATTGCTGTGATCTCACCATTGAGAAATAGAACATTAGCAAAACCATTGGATCAAATGGTTTCTTATCCTTTTCCACA
>PVKC010038473.1:0-12762 GCA_004027635.1 Crocidura indochinensis
AAAAAAAAAAAAAAAAAAAGAATGATTACTATCAAAAAGAAAGAAACTGGACTGGAGCAGTGGCACAGTGGGTAGAATGTTTGCCTTGCATGCAGCCAACCTGGATTTGATCCCGTGCATTCAATATGGTCCCCTGAGCCTGCCAGGAATAATTTCTGAGCACAGATCCAGGAATAAAACTGAGTGTGACCCATAAACCAAAATATAGAGGGGGGGGAAAAAGAGTAGGGGAAGAAAAACAGGGACTGAAGAAATGATTTAACAGACCAATTGTGTGAGTATATGCTTTAATATATGTAGGAGGCCTAGGTTCTCTCCCAGATATACCTGGCCCCTCAGCACAGCTGAAAGTGACCCCTGGAAATGAATATTTCTGGGTATGGGTCTCTTTACTCACTATCCAAAACAAAACAGAGACAAAAACTAACAACTTAGTAGGATATAGAGAGAAGGATACCACTATACATTTTAGCAGGAAAATTTCCACCACTGATGTAGATACTGTGGAATGAAGATGCCTTAGAGATACTATGAATAGGAATGCTTTATGACCTAGATATTCCATTTCTGCATAATTATATAAAGAATACAAAATATTAAGCCAGAAATATATATGCACCCCTATGTTTATTTGCAGCTATCATTTACAAGAGTCATGTAGTGATTTAAATGTAATGCAAGTGATTCATCAGCAGAGGAATGAAAATGTTGCTTAGATAATGGGAGAAACCTTGGGGCTGGAGTAATAGTATAGCAGGTATGGCATTTGTCTTGCACACAGCTAGTATGGGTTCGATCCCTGACATCCCATTTGGTCCCCTGAGGCCTGCCAGCAATAATCCCTGAGCACAGAGCCAGGAGAAAGCCAGGATGTGGCTCATAAACAAAATGAAACGAAAGAGACAAAGCCCTGTCATTTGCAACATGAGTGGATCTTGAAAAAAGTTTTATACTAAGTAAAAATCAGACTGATGTAGAAAGGATTTCATGTACATATAGGCTATAAAGAAAACAGGATCTGAAGATAGATCAGTTGGCCTCATATATGGCCAATCCTAGTTCAATCCTTGGCACTATAAATGGGCCCTGAGAACTGCCGTGAATTATTCCTGAGCACAAAGCCAGGAATAACCTTTCAATAGTTCTGGATGTAGCCCAAAAACTCGAAAGAAAAGGAAAGGAACCAACGATGTTGAACCTATGTAGAATCAGTTCAAGAATTTCCTAGACTCTGTGACTCTAGGCAAACAAATAAATACAAGAGGCCAAAAGGGTCCCAGCCAAAATAGACATAACTAGGAAAATTAAGACATGCTATAATCGGAATAATAAAAACTAAAGACAGATAGGATATTAACATTATAAAAGGAACTTACATACAATAGAAAGCGCATTAAAATTTACAGCAGACTTATCAAATGAGACTGAACTACAAGAGCATGGAAAGATACTGTCCAATGATATACTGTCCAAATGATCAGACTTAGGTACCAAATCCAAAGCCAATGACAACAGGATCGATACCCAATCTACAACAAGTTAGACACAGAGAGGACCACTTACTAGCAGCCCGGGGAGCAAAGGAAGAGGATATGGGATGCATGCTGGTAATAGGAGGTGGGGGGGGAGGGGGAGAGGGAGGACAACATTGGTGGTGGGAATGCTCCAGATTCAATGTCACTATACACCTAAATTTTTTTTCTTTTTTTTTTTTTTTGGTTTTTGGGTCACACCCGGCAGTGCTCAGGGGTTACTCCTGGCTCCATGCTCAGAAATTGCTCCTGGCAGGCACAGGGGACCATATGGGGCACCGGGATTCGAACCGATAACCTTTTGCATGAAAGGCAAACGCCTTACCTCCATGCTAACTCCCGGGCCCCTATACACCTAAATTTTTACTGTGAATGATTTGTAATCCATTTTGGTCAAAATAAAAATGATTATATAAAAAACCAAAGCAAACAAAAAATCAACGAAATGAATACCTCACCAAGAATATTCTATCCAGCTAGGTTATCATTCAGATTGGAAGGAATGATAGAGCTTCATAGAAAGGCAATGGCTTAGGGAATCTGTGGCCTTGAAACCAGTTTTGCAAGAAGAATTTAAAGAAACTTTAAAGCTTCTTTGGAGTCCCTTTTAACACACTTTCCAGCAAATGGCACTGAGAATGGTATTCACACATGGTGCTTATGGTTGCCCTTTATCCAGTAAGGAAGGTTTGTTTTCTCCTAGCTTGCTAAGAGGTTTTACATATTTTCTTTTTTTTTGGGGGGGGGGGTCACACCCAGCGGTGCTCAGAGGTTACTCCTGTCTATCTGCTCAGAAATAACTCCTGGCAGGCATGGGGGACCATATGGGATACCGGATTCGAACCAACTACCTTAGGTCCTGGATTGGTTGCTTGCAAGGCAAACACCGCTGTGCTATCTCTCCAGCCCCGGTGTTACATATTTTCAATAATGAATTACCGTATCATTTATATTGAAAGTTCTATGCCTGATCCATATCTTAATATCCACAGATTTTTTTGTTGCCATCCTTTACTTACTAAGGCAGACATTTATTTGAGCTATAACAAAAAAAAAATTGCGGGGGTGGGGGGAGTTGGGTCACACCTGGCTGCGCTCAGGGGTTACTCCTGGCTCTGTGCTCAGAAATCGCTCCTGACAGGCTCGGGGGACTATATGAGATGCCGTGATTCGAACCACCATCTATCCTGGATCAGCTGTTTACAAGGCCTTATTGCTGTGCTATTTCTCAGGCCCCACAAAATATTTTCTAATATAAAGCCAGTTTTTCCTTTCTTAGGATAAAATACATTTTACTATTATAAGCCTATTTGGATTTTCCTCTTTGAATTTTCTAATTCTCTTCCATTGTGCTAAATTTCACATTTATCTATTTCATGTAAACTCTAAAATATATTGGCATAGAATTTTAAAAATACATTTATTTATGTCCACAAAATTATAAAAAGAAAAGGTTTTATTTATGACAGGGGAGACATGACAATTACCACAATAAGATCCAATATAAAATAAAATTGAATACTATGTATTTTAGATGCCAGAGTTGAAAACTTATTTATGTAAATGAGAACAGCATTATATTGTATTAAATGACCTGAACTTCTTTATTAACCTAGGTTAAAGCTATATAGAAATCAATCATCACGGGCCCGGAGAGATAGCACAGTGGCGTTTGCCTTGAAAGCAGCCGATCCAGGACCAAACGTGGTTGGTTTGAATCCTGGTGTCCCATATGGGCCCCCGTGCCTGCCAGGAGCTATTTCTGAGCAGACAGCCAAGAGTAACCCCTGAGCACCACCGGGTGTGGCCCCAAAACAAACAAACAAACAAAAAAATCAATCACCACAAAATGACTTTTATTGATATATTTTCTAATAATCTCATTCACTATTGCTTTTAAGTTTTGTTGGAGTAGCCAATATAAAATAAATTTGTTATATTTCCCTGCCGGGGGAGGGAGGACACTGGTAGTGGGAGGAAACTGGGAGTATTTGTGGAGGGAGAGGCACACAGGTGGTAGGATGGGTATTGGAATATTTAAGGCATAAAATAATTCTATTATGAACAACTTTGTAAACCAGTGTTTTAATAAATTTAAGTAAGAATAACTTTATTTAAAAATCCAGAAACAAGAGCTACAAGGATGTGGAAAAAAAAGAATCCTTAATTTACTGCCAGCAAAAATGTAAACTCATTAATCTTTTATGGAAGCAATATGGCAATCTCAAAAAAAACCTCAAATTTACTATATGATATAATAAATCAAGTTATATATAAAAATAGATCTTAAGAAGATAAAATGTTAATTCAAGGAGAATATGCCTATCATTGTTTGCTGCAGACTATTTACAATAGCCAAAATAGCCCAACTATTCCATGACATACAAGTAATAAATAAAATATGGATGTACACAATGGAATGTTATTGAGCCACTAGAAACAAAGAAATCTTGGCCATAGCTATAACACAGAAAGTAAAACATTTGCCTTGCATACAATTGATCTGGGTTCTATGCCCTGCATTCTATATGGATCCCTGAGCCCAGCCAAGAGTGATCCTGAGCACAGAACCAGGATTAAGTTCTGGCCCACTGCAGGGTATGACCAATAATAAAATAAAACAACAACAAAGAAATAATGAGATCTTTTCTTTTTTTTTTTTTTTTTTTTTGGTGTTTGGGTCACACCCGGTGACACTCAGGGATTACTCCTGGCTATGCACTCAGAAGTTGCTCCTGGCTTGGGGACCATATGGGAAACTGGGGGATCGAACTGCGGTCCATCCTAGGCTAGCACAGGCAAGGCAGGCACCTTACCTCCAGCCCCACCACCCGGCCCCGAGATCTTTTCTTTTGATGTAATAAGGATAGAACTAGAGGGGGGGCATTATAAGCAAGGTCTGAAGAATAAAGACAAATACTGGATGATTTCATTTATATGTAGGATATAAAGAAATGATGCAAAGAAATAAATAGGGAATGTCCAGTGAAACCAAACCCTTTCACGCTGATAACAAAACTGAGGTTACCAAGGTGGGCAACTAAGAAAGATCTTTTAGACAGAGGTAGAGGATACTGGCATTTTGGCTCCTATAAACCAAAGTTACCTCAATAAAATTTTTATATTTAAAAAGAGCAACTATTCAGCATTGGTTGGATATTGTGTTCTATATGCCATATTTTCCGGCATATAAGACGATCCCCTAATTTTGCAGTTAAAACATAGGTTTAGGCCTATATTTGCTGTATAAGACAGAACCTTTCTGTGCTGCAACTGTATATACCACAGTGAGTCAATCACAACAAGCAAAGGTTCAAAGGCTATACTGCAATAGACTTCCTCTCTGACTCTGGCCAACCTGAGCAGGCTTTTGACAGTGTAGATTTGGGTACAGAACATTGTCTCATTTGCTTGCATAAAAAGCCTGCTTGGATTGGCTGAGTTAGAGAGGCAGTGCGAGCAGCCTTGCAGTGACTGGTGCAGGATCGAGTTGGAAAATTCGTTTTGTGGCAATATTCAGACAATTTTCGTTTAGGGGCATATTGAAATATTTTTCGGGTTATATACGGCGTATAAGATGACCCCCAATTTTCGGTTGACTTTTTTTGCTTCAAAAGTCGTCTTATGTGCCGGAAAATACGGTATATCAATCAGATTGTTCACTAATCATGTTGGCCAATCTTCTACAAATCCATGTCATCAAAGTGTAGTTTCCATATCATCAGCAACAGCACTTGCTTTTGTAAACTGCCAGGCCCTTGTTAGACCTTTTGTCTTACAAGTCTTGGGAATAGAAATCAGAAAGTTGTATACCAATAAACTCTCTACAACATTCTTATGTATAGCAAACTTTGAGAAGCACTGTTCTATGTCTTTACTTGATTGTGTGTTTGTCATGTCATAAAAAAATGAAATCTATAGCAAATTTGAATTTATTTTTTGGTTCTTGATATTTTATGTTTTGGCTTTATGTTTTCTGAGCTTACATACAAGTACATACAGATACAGAATTACTATATCATCATTCGTGCCTTTCTTTACCTATAATAAAACCTTTGGCACTGGATATTTTTTATCTGATATATTAGAGAAACACTTTATTAGTTTACACATCACTTTCTTCCATCATTATTTTTATCCTTTGTTTTCCTGTTGTTTTGAATAAGTCTCATAGAGATATATTTTTACATATTTACATTTAATTTTTATATCTTGTTTGACAATATTTGCCAATGATTCGCTCAACTCATTTACATTTAATGTAACTACTGCTATTTGATATCAGCATATCATATTATTAAGTATTTACAAATGATCTCAGTTATTATGTTTTGTACTTCTCAATATTCTTTTGTTTGTTCTGTTTGGGGGCTCAGTGAGGCTTACTCCCGGGAAAGGTTGTGGGAACCATTTAGGCTATTAGGGATCAAATCCAGGTTGGCCACATACAAGGCAAATGTGCTACCTCCTATACTATTCCTCTAGCTCCCTTTTTTATTTTAAATAAAATCTTTTAGACTGCTTGCTAAAAAAAAACCTAATTCTATATTTCCTTTATTAAAAGTTGAATATGTCTGCAGTACTCTTTTCGTTTTGCTCTTAGTTATTATGTACTTGGTGGTACATGGGGACAAAGGCCACTCAAGGTAGTATCTGGGGTCACTGATGTCACTCCTGGTTAGGGGATGAACCCAGGGCCCCACATATGTAAGACATGCACTCTATCACTTTGAGCTACATCCTCAGCCCTGTAGAAATCTCTATTTTTTTTTAGGAGGCTAGTCACACTGGGCAATGCTCAGGGGGTTACTCCTGGCTCTGTCTGTACTCAGGAATTACTCTTGGTGGTGCTTGGGGAAGGACCATATAGGATGCTAGGAACAGAGCACAGATCACCCAGGAATAAGACAGGCACTCTACCCACTCTAGCCCCAGCCTTGTTGAAGTCTCTAAGAGAATGCCTTAAAAATTCCTGGATTTGTCCAACTATGCTGTCAATACAAAAGAATAAATCATGCCTTATAGGACAAAATGGATGCAACCTGAGGTGATAATGAAATAAAGAACGAAAAAAATGGAATTCATATGTGGAAGATAAATAACTAGAACAAAGACAAATTGGCCAAACCAACAAGCCTGTAGACTCAGGGGGTCACTCATGGTCATACTCAAGGGTCTATATGGGGTACTGGGGATTCAACCCAGATTGGTTATATATAAATCTAACCTACTGACTTCTGTGGACTCCAACAGTGAGATGATTTAGGTGGAACTTAGGTGGTGATATCTGATTCTTATGCACACATTGTATAGTTGTTATTGAAAAAATTGTTTAAAAATCATACATTCTTGGGGCTAGAGTGTGGTGCAAGCAGTAAGGCATCTGCCTCGCTGGTGCTAGCCTAGGATGGACCCCTCTGCAACCCATATGGTCCCCCAAGCCAGGAGCGATTTCTGAGCGCATAGCTAGGAGTAACTTCTGAGCATCAACTGGGTCTGCCCCCCTCAAAAAATAAGCACACATTCTTGACTATCAAAGTTAAACATCAGTTAGAGAGATAGTAAGTGGGTAAGATTCTTGACTTGCGTGCAGCCAATCTGGGTTTGACACCTGGCACTAGATATGGTTCCATTAGTTTGGTTACGAGTGGCCTCTGAGCCCCGCGCCAAGAGTAAGTTCTGAGGACAGAAAAGTGTTACCCAAAACAAAAACAGAAAAATCTAACATTAACTAGTACTTTATCATCTTATAAAAAGTAAGATCCGAACACTTAATTGATAACTTAAGAGGTATTTTTGTTATGTATTAAATATATTATTATTATTATTATTATTTTGGTTTTTGGGCCACACCCGGTGACGCTCAGGGGTTACTCCTGGCTATTCGCTCAGAAGTCGCTCCTGGCAGGCACGGGGGACCATATGGGGAACCGGGGGATCGAACCGCAGTCTGTCCTAGCTTAGCGCAGGCAAGGCAGGCACCTTACCTCCAGCGCCACTGATTTTAAAAATCTATATTATTTATGACTGTATATTAATATATTATTTATATATTGTAGACATTGCTATAAATAAAATAAAATAAAAAATAAATAAAATAAAATAAAACTTAATTTAGATTCATTTACCCTTAATTTGCTTTTATACATCTTTCAAAATATCCTATCATATAATTAGAATTCTTTAGTTTTGTCTGGTGAATGGTATTTATTTCCTTTAGAAAAAATAAAAATATTATATTTTTAATGAAAAGTTCTTTGTTTTATCTTTATTTATTTTAGTTTGCTTTTGGATCACACCCAGAAGCATTCATAACTCCTGAATCTACGCTCAGAAATTGCTCCTGGAAGGCTCAGAGGACCATATGGGATGCCAGGATTCGAATCACTGTCCTTCTGCATGTAAGGCAAATGCCCTACCTCCATGCTATCTCTCCAGCCTCTGTTTTATCTTTATTATCAAATAATATTTTGGGGCTAGAAAGAATTCTAGCCTGGTTTTTAATCAACTTTAAAGATGTTATACTACGACATTACTACTTTATTGCCTTAATTAAGAAATCAATGGTTAATCTAATTTCTGCTTCTTTGAACACAATCTTTTTCACCTCCAGCTGCACTTGTTTTTGTTTTGTTTTGTTTTATTTCTCTGTTTGTTTTGGCCATAACAAAGCTCACTCCTGGCTCTGTGCTGAGAAGGAAAACACAAAGGATACCAGGGATTAAAGCTATGTCAGCATGTACAAAGTAAGCACCCCACCCCATTGTACTATCTCTCCAGCCATCTGGCAGCACTTTTGATTTGACTATGTGATATGTTAAGGGTTAAATTGCAGTTTGCTTTCCTCTGCTTTCCCTGCACCCTTTGGATTAAGAAATACTTTATCTTGATGTTTTGTTGTTGTAGTGATGGAGAAGATAGAAACATAAGCAGATAGTTAAGCACAGGTAACCAGGGAGGCATCCAGAGAAGGGAGCTCTGAGTGGCCTCTTGAGAACTGGGCAGAGATGAATAGGCCATAAATCATAAAGTTAACTAGAACAAAACAGAAAAGACCCAAACGAACCTACTATCTAGATAGGAAGAGAAGCAGAGTCACAAAAACAATTTGTAGATTAATAAATGCCTACATAGGATCTGAAACAGAATATATCCACCACAATGATTTCTAGCAGCAAGGGGCCCCTAAGTCACATGTTGTACTTTCTGCCTCGGTGTACTTCAGTGTATTGTCACGACACAATCAAGTGAGGAAATTCATCCTTTTGTTTTTCTCCTCATTTTGTTATGTTGCCAAAAAAACTCCTTTAAAGAGTACCCTTATGGGGCTGGAGAGATAGCACAGTGGTGTTTGCCTTGCAAGCAGCTGATCCAGGACCTGAGGTTGTAGGTTCGAATCCCGACGTCCCATATAGTCCCTCGTGCCTGCCAGGAGCTATTTCTGAGCAGATAGCCAGGAGTAGCCCCTGAGCACCGCCAGGTATGGCCCCAAAACCAAAAAAAAAAAAAAAAAAAAAAAGAGTACCCTTACTTGGGGCCACAATTTCAAGTGATTCAAGTTTAGTTGTAGTCTCCTTTGATATTAGATAATTAAATCTCTAACTAATAATCGCTTTCTCACCTAAAGATGTTTTCGGTGTGACTGCTCAAGGTGAATCCATTACAATAACTATCATTCCCAGTGTGAATTAATACTTATTCATTCTATTCTGTGACTCTTTGGACTCTTTTTTAATCAGTTTTGTGAAGTATCACATATTACTAATATTGTTCCAATCTTTGGTTTCCAGACTCTAATTCTATTTCTTTAGAAGCTAGTATTTTCTCAATGTCACTTTATCTTTCACCTGGTCTTCTACACTACTTTCTCTTATTCTTTAGTTATTTTCTTATGACCCATCATCCAGTTCACTAACTCTCCTTTCAGCTATATTTAATTTGCTTTTAAGTTCATACAGTGAATTCTTTTTTTTTTTTTTTTTTTTTTTTTTTTTTTTTTTTTTTTTTTTTTTTTTTTTTTTTTGGTTTTTAGGTCTCACCCGGCAGTGCTCAGGGGTTACTCCTGGTTCCATGCTCAGAAATTGCTCCTGGCAGGCACAGGGGACCATATGGGGCACTGGGATTCGAACCGATGATTTTTTGCATGAAAGGTAAACGCCTTACCTCCATGCTATCTCCCAGGCCCCATACATACAGTGAATTCTTAATTTTCGTAACTATATTTTGGTTTCTAAGATTTCCATTTGACCTTCTAATGGTTCTCTGTTCCCTAACAGAATAATTTACTTTGCCTTTAATTTCCTTGGACTCTGGCATTAAACCAGCCCAACCAGCTTAGAATTGTCAGTAGAGCCCCTGATCTTTCAAGCATCACTTAGGAAGATGCCATTTCCTCACCAAAAAAGTCAATTCTAAAATAAATGGATAGCCTGACATGGTAGTTATTACCATGCAAATCACGAGGCCAATTTTACAGAAAGCAATAAAGTCAGAGGCTCTTTCTATTTTCTTTAAATCTTGCAGATAATGTGTGATTCCTACTTGGTGTTACACTATCTTCAAACTGACCTTTTATGTACAACTCCTGTGTTCTTTGTGACATTTAATGACATTCTATCTCCATGAAGACACACAATCAGGGTCTTTATAGAACAGACTTTTTTTTTTTTTTTTTGGGTCACACCCAATGACGCGTTACTCCTGGCTATTCGCTCAGAAGTAGCTCCTGGCAGGCACGGGGGACCATATGGGGAACCGGGGGATCGAACTGTGGTCTGTCCTAGGTTAGCACAGGCACCTTATCTCCAGCACCACCGCCCGGCCCCCAGAACAGACTTTTAAGTGTGAAAACTTTTTTGTTTTTTGGGCCACACCCATTTGATGCTCAGGGGTTACTCCTGGCTAAGTGCTCAGAAATTGCCCCTGGCTTGGGGGGACCATATGGGATGCCGGGAGATCGAACCACAGTCCTTCCTTGGCTAGTGCTTGCAAGGCAGACACCTTACCTCTAGCGCCACCTCGCTGGCCCAGGTATGAAAACTTTTTAACAAAATTTGCTGCCATTTCCCTTCAACTTGACTCCAGTTTGCTGACCATGTACTTACAAAGAAATCCTCTTTTGGTGGCTGGAGAGATAGAACAATGTTATGGCATTTGCCTTGCATACAGTCAACCCAGGAGGGACCTGGTTTGATTCCCAGCATCCCATACGGTCCCTTTGCCTGCCAGGGGAGATTTCTGAGTGAAGAGCCAGGAGTAACCCCTGACAGCCACTGGGTGTGGCCCCAAAACCAACCAACCAACCAATCAATCAATAAATAAAAGTTAAAAAAAAATCCTCTTTTGCCTTTTGTAAACAGTCAAAAAGGCCTTTACAGTAGCTGAAAAAGACACTGCACTTTGATAGTAATCATTTTTTCTTCATTTGAATCATTTTAACGAGCTTCTTCTTACTTTAATAGATTTTTTAATAAGGAAATCTTACTTACAAACTTTAATTAGCTTACTGAATGTCCACTGCATAGAAATAAGTAGTTTAATGAGTAAAGAGATCTCAGATTACTAACTAGCCTGTAGTCTGTAAAGTAGCTTGGAGGAGATGATGCAGCCATAAGTGATCTAAACTCAGCCCTTTCCCAGGACTCTTCAGCCCAGAAATGGAGGAATAACAGTTGTTTGTAGGGGGAAATGGCATAAAAATTGGGGCTGGGTTATAGCAGGTAGGAAGCTTGCCTTTAAAGCAAGCGACTCAGGTTCAGTCCCTGCCATTCCATATGGTCCCCCAAGCATTACCAGGATTGATCCTGAGTGCAAAAGGCAGGAATAAGCCCATAGCACTTCTGAGAGTGGCCCCCAAACGAAAAATCAAAATAAACAAATCCCCCCATAACAAAAAATGCCATAAAACCCAGTTTATTCACCTTCTGGGTGGGAGGGAAAAGGATAACCATGGTCCACCCCAGAAACGCCCAGGTAGCAGCTTGTTGCTTTAGGGTTGCTCCCAACAGTGCTCTGTGAAGCCTGCACGAAATGGCACCATGGCCTCCCACATAAATTCATGCACACAGGCCTTTGTAGCTCTTCCCTAATTCCAGATTCTTCCTTTTTATCAAAAATTTCTATGGAAGAATTCTTAGTTCTCCTGTGTAATAAAGCTTATGACTCTTGTTAAATACCTTCAGTTTCTTTATCAATAAGGTCAGGTAATGTTTTCTATATAAAATAGTTATAATATGATTGGGGAAATAGTACAGGGGTTAAAGTTCATACCTTGCATACAGTCACACTCCTTCGAACTCTAACACTACACCACATATGGGCCCCCAAATTCCAAGCAGGAGTAAGCCCTGAACACTGTCAAGTATGGCCAAAATCCAAAGAAATGAAAGTTCAAAATCAAAGTATGAATTTATGGTTATATTTATATTCCCACTTAACCTCTCTACCAATTTAGATTCTAGTCTTCTTAAAACAAACAAACACAAACACAAATAAAATGCCCTGGACTGGATATATAGTATCAATGGTGGAGCCTCAGTGGTAATATGAAGTTCTAAATTTGATCCCTTGCACTGAAGCACCCTCCTCTATTCTACCAATTCCTAGCACCACCAAGTGTGGCTCCCATGGCTCTGGTGGCCTCTGAGTACCACCATCATCTTTCTCCTTAGTACTACTATAAGTAAAAACAAAAAAAAAAAAACCTTATTCTTTCTATACTGTACTTTTCAATGACAGAAAAAATGAAGAAGAAAATACTCTGTTTTTCTGAAAACACCTAGTACAACAGTGGGAACAGAATTACTTAAATCAAAAGCTGAACCAGAAGAGCAGTGAAAGATTCTGACTTGCTAACCTGAATAATCAATGCAACTTGGCTCTATTTCAGAAAGTAAAATTACATTTATTAATATCTGCCACACTGATTAAAAATGTGGCAATTTGAGCTTATTTCTCAGTGATTGTGACATTTAATATAATTTAATTTATCCTTTTCTGATTTTTTAGTATTGTATAAAAGGGAAATTCCATTTACTCAATCAAATCAAACTTTAAGAAAATAAAGACTTCAAATTCTGAATTCAGCATGCAATTCTATGTTAAAGATAAGTTAATATCATAAATTGATGAAGGACTAAAGTAATAAATATTGGCTAGAGAAATGTTAACTACTAGAGAAATAGCAGGCAGGGCACCTTACATGCAGCTGAATCAGGTTCAATTCCCAGCA
>PVKC010038474.1:0-12752 GCA_004027635.1 Crocidura indochinensis
TTTTTTTTTTCTTGTAAAGTTCTGTCAGTGTCCTGTATATTTTGGATACTAGCCCCTTATCTGATGGTTGTTGGGTGAATAGTTTCTCCCACTCGGTGGGTGATTCTTGATCCTGGGCAATATTTCTTTTGAGGTGCAGAAGCTTCTCAGTTTAATGTGTTCCCATCTGTTGATCTCTTCTTCCACTTGTTTGGAAAGTGCAGTTTCCTCCTTGAAGATGCCTTTAGTCTCAATGTCATGGAGAGTATTACCTACATGTTGTTCTATATATCTTATGGTATCAGGTCTGATATCAAGGTCTTTAATCTAGAGGTCTCAAACTCAATTAACCTGGGGGGCACAGGAGGCAAAATCGGGGTGATCCTTGAGTGCAATGTCAGTAGTAAGCCTTGAACATTGGGGGGTGTGACCCAAACAACTAAAACAAAACAAAACAAAATATTCCTCTAGGGCATGGCCACAAAATGTTGTATGGAGGGCTGCAAATGGCCTGTGGGCCTTGAGTATGAGACCCCTGCTTTAATCCATTTGGATTTTACCTTAGTACATGATGTGAACTGGGGGTCTGTGTTCGCTTTTTTGCAAGTGGCTAACAAGTTCTGCCAGCATCACTTGTTGAAGAGGTTTTCCCTGCTCCACTTAAGATTTCTTGCTCCCTTGTCAAAAATTAGGTGATTGTATGTCTGTGGAACATTGTTTGAGAACTCAAGCCTATTCCACTGATCTGAGGGTCTGTCTTTATTCCAATACTATGCTGTTTTAATAACTATTGATTTGTAAAACAGTTTAAAGTTGGGGAAAGTAATGCCTCCTGTTTTCCTTTTCCCTAGGAGTACTTTAGCTATTCGATGGTGTTTATTGTTCCAGTTGAATTTTTACTTCTGTTTGTGGCACATGCAGTTTAAATTATATGAATATGACATGTCTTTTTAGTTCCTTATTTTTTTTCTAAAATTTGAATTTTTATATTTGAAAATAAAAAGTAAATATTTTATTAAATATATAACTGTAAACATATATAATTCATAAACAAATAATTATTTTCTTAAATTTATAGTATATCAGATACTTCTGCTTTAGTTTTTATGTCTGATATTTCATTTTTAAACTTTTTTAAATTTTTTGGAGGGGCTATATATCGTGGCATCTAAGGGTTAGTCCAGACTCTGCACCAGAAATCTCTCCTGACAGGCTTGCGGGACTATATGGGATTCTAAGGATCAAACTTAATGACCTTGTACAAGACAAAAGCCCTAATCTTTGTGCTATCAGTCTGGCTGAAACAACTTATATTAAAATAATTTCAGGCATGACACGGGTTTTAAAAACAGTATAAAAGCATCATTTTTTTACATAATTCCCAAATGTCAAGATCACAGTATTTACTTTACCAAAAAAAATTTTGCACTATTTTAATCAAATCAATTTAATTACAATTGACTGAAATTCTTTGTTTTAAAATAGTGTTCATGATAGTTTCTCATGCACATAATTCAACACCACAAATATCATGAGTACTCGTGTCCCTCCAACTCATGTCCCTTCTATCTCCTCCGTTTACCTCTCAGCTTTCACCAACTCAATTGTGTGAATTATTTTTGTCTGATTTTTAAAATAGTTTACATGAGCTTCACTGGAAATAATACAAATATGGATCTCATTTATCTTCCACTAATAATCTTACAAACTGAACCAACTAGATTGTATTTTGTCTATTACGTAGGTAGAATATCACTTAATCTATTTTTTCTGAGGATTTTGAAAATTAAAAAATCAGTGAAATAAAATACTGATATGTTTCAATTTTGATTATAAGCACAGGATAGAATACTCTATATTGTAGGAAAGAGGATTTTAAAGAATTTTCTGAGGTACCTGTCAAGGTTAATCTGTGCCAATTTTATATTTTTGATATATATACATATATTAAATATGAAGAAATATGCAGCACACTTTTTTGGTACTTTATTTCAAGAAAATGTTACATTTTAACTGACTGTCTTTTTTCTTAGTTTGTAGGTTTTTTTTTCTGGGGGGTGCATATCTACTGGCACTGAAATTTATTCCTGGCTCTGTCTCCAAAATTACTTCCAGCAAGCTCCACAAATGATAAGGAATGCTGATAAAACCCAGGTCAGGGTGGTGCCAGGCAAACTCCCTAACTTCTATGCAATTGCTCTGACCCCTGATTGTCTTTTTAGTACTTGTTCCATGATTTATATAATTGCAAATATCAAATTTAACCTGTAATAACATATCAGTGTCTTATTTTTTATTGTCTCTTTTATTCCCTGAAATAGTCAAAGTTTTGCCTGTGTATAACGTAATTAAATCTAAAACAGTAGAGAAGTTCTGAGAAGGATGAGATCTCATTATTCATGAAAAACACAAACTATTCATGGTTGAGAATGAAAAAAAGAGAAAGCATTCTTTATGGTTCAAAGTATTATCCATTGACAACTTGTAAAGAGAGATGTCTACTGTCTGCATTAGTCAAAATTTTGGCCCCATCTTCCCACTCTATGGGAGATAGAATAGCCAG
Source organism: Crocidura indochinensis (assembly GCA_004027635.1). NCBI lineage: Eukaryota > Metazoa > Chordata > Mammalia > Eulipotyphla > Soricidae > Crocidura > Crocidura indochinensis. Next base: position 2,543 of record PVKC010038474.1, read on the forward strand.
AATGAACACTGCAGGTACCTGCTATATTAGCAGCATGATCTTAGCTAGGATAATTTATGTGCTGGTCGAGAGAGAACTCACCGTTTTCAAGTAGGTAGAGATAAAAACTGAGAAAGGTGTTTGCCCATTACAAACAATTAGTATTCACAAAAGTTCATATAGATGTCTTTGACCCATCTTGACACTCCTTAAAAGTTAACAATTGGGTTTTTTTTGTTCTATTCCTGCAATAACAAAATTATTTTATTGAGTTGGGAAACAAACAATCAATATTGATTCTCTTGGTTCCAATAAATACAAAGCAAACTTGGGCAATGAAAAAAATTTAAAAGACAACAAATTGTAGAAAAACTTGATGTACCTAAGACTAGTTTCTGCAAAATTCTAAGCTGTCAAGAAATAAAGATGGTGCAATTTCATCTAATGCATAAAAACCAACAAATCAATAAATAAAAATGCTAAATAGCTCCCATAAAAGGATCAAAATAAATTTCCCGAAAGCAACTATGATTTAGCAGGTGTAAGCGTTAAGATTTTCATATACAATGGATTATTTCAGATACAAAGGTCTCCGAGATTCTAGATGGTTTTCTAGAATGAAAATTCACATGTTCCAAAAGTTTAACATTATATAAAAATATTATTTCTCTAACTTCCAACTTCTTCTATTCTTATGGGTTCTTTTAAATAATAGAACAATTTCGTTCTTATATTCATTTATAAGTTACATATGCACTTATAATATAGATAGAAGATAGATAAATGATAGATAGATAGATAGACAGACAGACAGACAGACAGACAGATAGATAGGAGAGTGCTTATATACTACAGAAAGTAAGCTACTTATATGAAAGTGAATTGGGTTTGTTTCGTGGTAACGCACATACTCCCCAAGCACTGCCTAGTGTGGTCATTAAGTACATAACCAACACTAAACTGAATTTAAAGTAATAGATTCATTAATGACAGAAAACTTAAAATTAAATTCTTAATATTCTAATACTAAGTGGTGGTGTCTAAATCATTCACTCCTAAAAGTATAACATTTTAAAATAATTAATAATTATAAGCATTGTATTTTCTAATGAATATACAGTACAAAATATGTCATTTATAACATCTAAAACATAAAATAGGGATAAACTGATCAATCTATATGAAACAAAATTTGTTATCAGCTTAAAAAGCAGTTAAAACAAACCAATATTTTATATGAGCTTCATAGCTAAGAAACCTAAAATATGCACACAAAAATAAGAGAAAGAAAATTAATTACCAGAAAAAAAAACTTTCAAGTACAAAGAAGATAGTGAAAAAAATGATCAAATCATCAAAAAAAGTCCAAAAAAATCAAAAGAGCAAATAAAAATAAACATGTGTCATGAGACCAACTTATAGGAGCCAGAGAGATATCACAGCGGTAGGGTGTAGCCTTGCAAGTAGCTGTTGACACAGGATCAACAATGGATCAAATCCCGGCATCTCATAAGGTCTCCTGTGCCTGCCAGGAGAGATTTCTGAGCATAGAACTTGGAGTAAACACCTGAGCACTGCAGGGTTTGACCCAAAAAACATCAACAACAAAACAAACAAACAAAACAAAACAATGCAAAAAAAAATTATAGTAATGAACTTACATAATATTTACACTTGTTAATTTTCAATAATAAACACTTGAAACATAGGTAATGGTAAATGCAATGCCACTTCAATTAAACAAAAAAATTAATAAAACTATTAAATAACTTAAACACTTCAATTAAACAAATAAATTAATATTTATTGATTAATTTAATGATATTTAATAAACCAATAAAATTAATTCAATGATAATCATTTATTTAGTATTAATTATTAATCATTATAATTATTAATGATAAATAATTGAAATAATTGATTAATTTATTAATGTATTATTAAAATACTAAATAACTTAAACACTTCAATTAAACAAATACATTAACAAAACTATTGAATGACTTAAACAACAAATAACATTTAAAAGGATATGTTGATGTTAAGCTAATATTTTACATTTATATATACTTATTTGAACTTACATTTTATTCTACATATTTATTTTTATTATCAGTTTACTATAATATTCCAATTATCTAAAATATCAATTTTGCTTAAGTATCCTCCAGTTAATGAAAACAGACTTTTTATCAAAATATTCTGTTTTTTTATTAATAAGAACTGATTGTATAAAAATTTTTCTCCAATATTTTCTCTTTAAATACTTACAGACAATTTGGTAAACAGAAGTATTTTTTGCAGTTATTGATTTTACAATAATGAAGTGTCATATACAGAAACTATATACTGGAATTAGTGAGGATTTAAAGACATTGTGATTAAGGACACTGACTCATGCTTATAATCAGGTATAAATAAAGTAATCAATGAAAGAACATATAGTTATTTTATCTCTAGAATGCTGTTTTAAACATGATAAAATATTAAAATTTTAGGAGTTCCATATTTCACTGTATTTCTCCCTAAATGAAACAATGGATATCAGAATTTATTTTATTCAAAGAAAAAATACAGTTGAAGAAGAAGAATTGGATTTTCAGTCTGAACATAAATATTGCTGTGTGCCATTGATCTGTTTTTAGTATGTGTGACGAATGTCCTGTTTGTGGTTGGAATATTATTTAAACAGAAATGACAAGGGCAATATACTCAGCAAGACAGTCATGAACAGCAATAAAATAGAGAATACATGGGTCAGAACAAGAAACTCTTGCATCATAGAAAATAAGTCAAACTGCATCAATTTGCAAATATAATATTACAAGTCCCTGTAAGTATGAAATAGAAGAAAGGATTTAAATCAGTATAAGTCAGGAATGGTGGACAAGAAATTGTGTTACATTCACACAGATCTTTGATGAGGACTATCAAGTTAGATATATTTAATCAGATACCTTGACAGATAAGATATTGAGATACTAAGTATCTTAATGTCTTTACTCTCTCTCTTTCTCTATGTATTCACACACACACACACACACACACACACATATATATATATATATATATATATACATGCATGATATAAAGTTAGAGACCAATTTTATTGCTATATTGTCTAGAAATTATAAGTACATTTAGCATATATATGGATGAAAGTATTTATGCTTCCTTTGAGCTTTTATTTTTCTTTATATTATCCATTTGTTTTATAATTTTCATATAAAAATTACTATATTTTACTTTATAAATGATTATGTATTCAAATTCTATATAAATTTTAATATATTCTAATCTATGGTTTTAAAGATAGATTCTTTTCATATATTTACCAAAAAATTGTGTACAAATTATGTGTAAATGTTGATTAAATACACTGGTTTATTTTATTAGTTACTTCAAAATATTGCCTCATATATCTTCACTTTTCCTCTTATAAATTTTTAGTGTTCATTAAGAAGAAAAATTTAATTCTAGATATTGTCACCAAGAAGCAAACAAAAAACAAAGGATATTTTGCATTTTAAAGCTATTTTTCTATACTTTAAAAGTACCCATGTTTCTGTCTTATTTTTGATACACTATTTTTCATTAAAAATACAAATTTCTTATTTTAATAATATCTGAAATTAGTGCACATAAAAATAAATTAAGCTTGTCAAATGGGAGCCTAGTTTTGCAAAACTAGAAGATAACTCATCTTTACAGTTGAATATGTTAATTATAAATTATTATTAACAATAATTTATTTAAAACATCATTATTTAGTGTTAGATATCAATAGACCTAGATATTTACTCATACTTAATAAAATGGCAGTAGCAAATTTGCTTTTATCATATCGAATTCCATCTCTTAATGTGTCAGAGATTTAAAATCGAGATTCAGTCAACTTTCTCAAAACCCCTGTAAAGCTTCCATAAGGGAACAATAGTATTCATTTGTTGAACACCATTTTAAATGATACATCTATTATTATACTAATGACTACAAGCCATATGGTGTAACCAATAGGGCTGTCTTTAAATACACTAATTAGATAAAATGCAGGCAATAAAACAGGTGCTAAAACAATGTTCTCACTAGTTTTACATTTACAGCTCCATAGAAAACCTTTAGTACAGAGTATGGAATTCCAATCTATTCCTGTAGACTCCCATTTGACTTTAAATATTCTGTTAACTACTCAATCAACACCAATTTAAATGACAGTTATGCTATTTGTTAGTATAACCTAAATTTTTAACACAGTTTTAAATACATGAGAGAAAAATTATTTAAAGCTGATGGAGTCATTTTTTATTAGGAATTATAAAGTCTGTTTTATCTATTATAAGTTGTACTATTCTGCATTTTTGGAACACACAGCTCACATATATAATATATTAATAATAATTATATATCATTAATTACATTATTTTACATACATTTGTTATATGCTATTAATTAATAACTAATATAGTATAATATATTAATCACAATTAATATATTAATTAATAATATAATATATGATTAATTTTATAATTTATAAATAATTCAATAGGTGACATCAATAAAGTAACATAGGACAATGGAATAGTCTTGTTTTTCATCAAACAAGTGGCTTTACAAAAGTAAATAAGCATAAATGTTTGCCTCTCTAAAAATAAGATAGGTTAATTATGTTTATTTAAAATAAATTTCCACTAAAAATGTTTAACACTTTTAAATCAACAGGGAGCATTTTTTTGTTCATTTGAGAATTTTTATTTGTTTGTTTGTTTGCTTCTTGGTTTGCAACAAACCTGGCTGTGCTCTGGGATCACTCGTGAGAGCATGATTAATGCCAGGAATTAAATCCATGTCTACTATATGGCAGACAAGAAATATTCTATCTCAATTGTCCATAGATCCTCTTCAGGAACATGTTTTGATGAGATTTCTGTAAATTCTATTTATTGGACCTGAATTAGTTCTATCCAAGTTTTATAGACCATATTTATTTATTTAATTTTTATTTGAAGGAACACCTGGTGGTACTCAAGGCTTATTTCTGAAAAAGAACTAAGGAACTATTTCTGATATATTCTAGAGACCATAAAGAGTATAGGATATTGGAACTTGGCCATACTGTGAAGTGACCTATCATTACAACCCTGCTTAGCACATTTTTAGATATTATAAGTCATTTTAGAGAAAAAGCTGAAGTTTTAGATATCATTTTGATCTCTCTCTGAATTTATTCAATTTTCTCTTTTTATAATATTATTTTTATTTAAGCACCTTGTTTACAAACATGCTTGTAGTTAGGTTTCAGTTATAAAACGAACAACTTCCTTCACTAGTGCAACATTACCATCATCATGTCACCAATCTCCCTCCTCCCCTCACCCATCCTGTATTCAAGACAAGTATTCTACATCACTCAATCATTTACATTGTCACCATAGTTGTGAGAGTCCTGAGTTTAATTACTTCACCACTTTTTGTCGTGAGCTTCATATTGTGAGTGTGTCCTTCAGTCCATCATTTCTATTGTTTCTGGGCATTATTATAAAAATTACTTAACTTTTCTTAAAATCCATAGATGAGTAAGACTATTCTCTCTCTCTCTCTCTCTCTCTCTCTTTCTCTCTCACTTATTCACTTATTTCACTCAGCATAATAGATTTCATGTACATTCTCATATAGGAAAATTTTATGACTTCTGGAGTTATCCTGACTGCTGCATAATATTCCATTGTGTATATGCACCACAGTTTCTTCAGCCATTCATCTGTTGAAGGTCATCTTTGTTGTTTCCAGAGTTTGGTTATTGTAAATAGTGCTGCAATGAATATAGGTGAGAGGAAGACATTTTTGAATTGTATTTTTGTGTTTGTAGGGTATATCCTTAGGAGTGATACAGCTTGATCATATAGGAGTTCAATTTCTAGTTTTTTGAGGAGTTACCATATTGTTTTCCATAAAGGCTGAACTAGATGGCATTCAGAGCAGCAGTGTATGGAACTTTCTTTATCTCCACATCCTTGCCAGCATTGATTGTTCTTGTTCTTTGTGATGTGTGCTAGTCTTTGTGTTGTGATATGATATCACAGTTGTTTTGATTTGCCTCTCCCTGATGATTAGTGATGTGGAGCATTTTTTCATATGACTTTTGGCCACTTGTATTTCTTTTTTGAGGAAGTGTCTATGCATTTATTCTCAACAGTTTTTAAGTTTTACTGTCCATTTATTTATGAGTTTGTTAGTGGTTTATAAATCTTGCTTATTTTTTCAAAGCACTAAATTTTGCTTTAGTTGATCATTTGAGTTTTTTTATTTCCACTTCACTGATTTCTACTCTATGCTTTGTTATTTCTTTCTGTCTACCTATTTTTGGTTCCTTTTGTAAGTCATTTTCTAATTTTATAAGTTGTGTTATTAAGATTTTTATATAGACCTCTCCTTTATTTCTGATGTGTGCTTTTAAAGAAATAAATGTTCCTTTTAGAACTGCTTTTGCTGTGTTCCATTAATTCTGTAATTTGTGTATTCATTGTCATCTGTTTCCAAGAATGTTTTGGCTTTATTTTTTTTTTTGGTTTCATCTCTGATCTCTTATTATTTAGTAGTAAACTGTTTAATTTTAAAGTGTGAAAGTTATTTTTTTCTGTCCCTTTGTAGTTCACTTCTAATTTCTATTTCTTGTGATCTGAGAATGCAGTCTGTAGTTTCTACCCTCTTGATTTCATGGAGTTATGTTTCATGGGCCAGTATATGGTATTTCCTGAAGAATGACCCAAGTGCATTGGAGAAGAATGCATATCCAGGTTTCTGGGGATGGAGTGTCCTATATATATTTACATACTAGTCCACTTTCTTCCATTTCTCTTTTCAGTGCTAGTATATTGTTGAGTTTCCGTCTGATTTGCTTATCAAGGGGTTACAGGACAGTTGAGGTCACCCACTATTAGTGTGTTGCTAATGATATCTTCTTTCAGATTTGTCAACAATTGTATTAAAAACGTTATTTTAAATATTTTGCTGGTCTATTATTGTGTGCATATATGTGTAGGAGTGTGATTTATTCCTTTTGTACATATCCTTTGATTAGTATGAAATGTCCATATTTTTCACTAATAACATTTCTGAGTCTAAAGTTTGAGTCATCTGACACTAATATGGCCACTTAAGCTTTTTTAAAAGTGTTATTTGCTTGGATGATTTTCCTCCAGTCTTTGATTTGAATCTATGTTTGTTCTGACTATTCAGATGTATTTCTTGTAGGATGCAGAAGATTTGATTCAGTATCTTTTGCCATTTTCCCACTCTGTCTCTTAACAGGTACATTTAGTCCATTGACATTGAGTTAGATAATTGTCATGGAATTTAATATCATCTTTGTGTAGAAGTTTTGTGTGTCTGTTGGTCTATCTTGTCTTAAAGTAGACCTTTCAGTTTTTTTTTTAAGGTTGGTTTTGAGTCAAGTTCCACCATTGATATCTGTCTACATTGACATGCACTCAGCATAGCAAAGGTCTTTTGGGTAATATTGGCTTATATTCAGCCTATGCTTTCTTTTCTTTTCTTTCCTTTTTTTTTATAAATTTAATAAGCCTACTTATTTGAGGGGTTAGGGAGGTAGGGAGATATTACGACTAAAGGTAGGCTCTGCTCAGTATATTGCCAATTTTAATCCCAACACCACATATGGTCCTGTGAGCTCTGATCAGAGTGACCCTGGAGCACAGAATTAGGCAAACCAACAAAATAGTAGCTCACTTCTTTGATAGGTCCTTGAATATACATATACAGATCAACACCAATTTTAGAGATAGCAACACAACTCCCAACCAATGTGAATTCACATTATCATTGCTCCCATATGCTGTCATACTTAACCCACATGACACTGAAAAAGGAAGCCTCAGTTTCCTACTGCCAGCAGTTTCGTCTCTCCCAATGACCTTATACAGTTTTAAACCTTGAGTGCAAGGAGCATATCCTTCCCAGGACCAAGGAATTATTTTCTTCTTTTCTTTCTTTTATGATAATAAAAAAATCACCAAATCCAAAGAACTCAGACCAGTCAGGTCACTCTGAAGAATTTGTGTTTTTCATAAAAAAATTCAAAGACCTTTTTAAAACTTATACAAAGATTCAGTTTTCCTATACTCCCCACACCTCACCTACCACACACATACACACATGCAGAATGAGGAGTCATTTTAACTTAATTCTATACTAAGTTTCTCCCTTTCAATTTGGTGCTCCTTTTCCTTCTCCTTTACTTTACAATAAAAGTTTCTACGTTCTAACTCTGAGTCTGACCATCATTACTACTCAATATTCTCATTCTTAAAATATGGGAAACTTGGAATATCACAGAAACTTACTGTCACAACTACCGCATCACTATCATGGCAATTACTATACAAAGATTGGTGATTACAGCTTAGATCAAATGTTGTCTTTGTTACTGTATCTGTGATTTAATGTATAGCTATATCACTCTACTACATTACTAATATAATCAAAGCCATGATCACAGTTCTCCCATATATTCCTTTTCTCAATTTCTTCCTTCCCACATTGGTTTCTTTTTATCTGACTTTCCCTTCCATAAATTCTGGAATACAGGGTCATCCAGGTGTCCCCTTTTACTACATTAAAATTTCTTATCCAGTAATTCTATAAACAAATGATAAATGAGGTCACTGTGTATTTATATTTCCTGTTCTTTCTCTCTCTCTTTTTTTGTTTGCTTTTGGGCCACATCCAGTGATGCTCAGGGGTTAAACCTGGTTATGCACTCAGAAATCACTCTTGGATCAGGGGTCCATATGATACTACACTGGGAAATTGAATCCAGGTCCGTCTTGGGTCAACAACATGCAGGCAAACACCCTACCACTGTGCTATTGCTCCAGCCCTTATCTTTCTTATCTTTCTTTTACTTCATCAACATGACATATTCTAGTCTCAATCATCTTGCACAGCTAATTACACGATTCATTGTTTCTTGCAGCTGTGTAGTAATCTATTGTGCATATAGATCACAACTTCATGATCTATTTATCTGTTGTTTAACAACTAGGTTTATTCCCATCAAGTCTTAGCTACTGTACTTAGTTCAATAATGACTAATGATGTATATATGCCCTTTGAAATAAATGTTTCTAAGTGCTAGGGTAGAAACAAAAAAGTAGAATCGTTAGGTCACATTACAGCTGAATTCTAAGATTACTGAGGTATTTCCATAACACTTCCTCTGCCAATCATATTCATTTTTTCTTTTTTTCTCTACTGATATTTCAATGAATCAAGACTATCCCTCATACTATTTTCAATCACTAATCTTACATTATCATTCATTAATCTCTTTTCTTTGTCACTTTGTAATGGTCATATTTTGTCAATATCATTGATTTGGTCTTCCACATTTTAAATTTTGTTGTGTCTTAAAACTGTATTTTTTTAAAACATTCATATCCAGTTTTATGGATTATTTGATTGTCTGGATTACTTTATCTTTCTGTTGGTAGAACTGATCTTGCAATCATGCCTTATTTTCAAGGTCATTGCATAAATAATTGCTTTGAATTCCTCATAAAGGCTTTAAGTTTCTAATCAAGGCTTTCTTTCTTAGATATTTTTGATTTTGCAGGATTAGAATCCCTGTCTATAAAAAATTTGAATTCCTTTGTTTCTTTATATTTTTCAAAATCAAACAGAAATATTAATATATTAATATAAAATATTTGATTGATGACAAAACTATGAATGACATGTGATCTTTTAAATAATAAAATTTCCCAAGAATGTATCTAAATTTAAGATTATATATATATGTAAACATATATAATAAGATATAGAGTAACTCATAAGCAAAACATTTAAGATAAAAATGTGTAGTTTGGGGGCCAGAGAGATAGAATTTGCTTTTAATGCAGAAGGTCAGTGGTTTGATCCTGGCTTGTTGTATTAAATAAATAAAGATGATGCTGGATTGAGATAGATAGAGATGGATGGAGATGGAGGCCTCTGTCTGCTCTCCCAGGTCACGTGGCTCCATCCTCCATTAATCTATGGGTCTGGGGTCCAGGAAAGCGACGGGTAGAAATCTCACTCACAGGCAGGCTTCAGGAAGTAACAGCTTTATTCATACCCTAACCACCACATGTGTGTGGCCTATATCATAACCAATTAAGCATTCAGCCATTCTTAGCTAGCCCTGCATCTTAACTTCTTTCAGCCATCTTTCCTC
>PVKC010038475.1:0-12749 GCA_004027635.1 Crocidura indochinensis
TTTTTTTTTTTTTTTTGCCAGCTCTGAGACCCAGAAAGCACACTGGGCAAAGTTGAGGCAGTGTCTCATTCGCTCCAAGTCTACCACTACCTTCCATGGCCACCTTCTCCCCTAGCAATAAGTCGGACACTCATTCAGTTGAAGCCTCTCTGGAAAGATGGACTCTTGGAGAAGGATCACAGAGGTCCTTTAGTGGTCCCACCAGTAAGGCTATATTCCAGCTACTGAGCACTGAATGTGTTTTTTCCTTTACTCCAGGGCTTCTGTGACTCTGTTGTTGTTGAACCTAGAAAATGCCTTCAGAGCATCTGGCCCAGACGCCTGGATTTCATCACATGGGATTCCATGTCTAGAGTCACATCTCTGGCATGAAATCAGGTCCTGATCCTTAGGGCAGGTCCCTTTGCCCTCCTCCTCCCAATCCAACACCTACAAAAGCCTTTGGGGTCACTTTTGTGCACACTTTCTTTGAGATGAACCAACAAAGCAAAGAAAAGGTGTTCCAGGAAACAGGAAGAAATGTGCTGCCAGTCTTTTCTGTATTTCCCCCAAGCAGAAACAGTGGAGTTGGGGCTGAGGGGGAGACAGGGTTACAGAGCAGAATGACCCAGAGTAGAATGTTGGATGGGGATAGGGGGTCTTTGCTCTGGGAGAGAGAGCAGCATGGTGTGAAGTTTTAGAAAGACACAGTTCACGGGATATTTGTTAGCCTTTCGTACAACTCTCTGGGGGAAGGATGAATGTTCATTCATTTTATCATGGTCCAAGCATGAATTGAATATAGGAGACAGTCCCATGTGGATTTTCCACCATGTAAGCCCAACATTTATGCAATATTACAAAGCAACATTGCTGCATATTGACAAGAAAAGCACATTAGTGTGCAGTCAGCAACTATTTATCGTTCATCATTCCTTGCCCAGAATAGGTCCTATAAACCCTCTCTGCTGCAGAACCTGGTAAGTCACCCGAGTGTCATCTGCTGCTGGAACACCACGGAGATCACCCAAAGCAAACAGCCTCTGTCTGACACCACGTCACACCACCTTGTCATTCCTGGTGGCAAAGTCCCCCTCTCGTCTCCCCCAGCATCTGCATATGTGAATTTTAAAAGAGCCCACAGTTTGGAAACCCCAAAAGACATCTTGTTCATTCATTCCCCTTTCTGAACAGCAGCACAGTCAAGCAAACTCTTAATCCCAGGCGGCAATTTCTCACGCAAGGAAGGATGAGAAAGTGTGGGCTCAGGCTTTGAAACCCAGAATTTGAAGCCCTGGGGCCAGGCTTTGTTTTCTCATCTGGTAAAGGGGCATCATCATGTTACCCACCTCTCCAGCTGAATTAGAGAGAGAGAAAACAAGGGCAAATATTAAAAAGACCATCTTCTTCCTGAGTGAAGTGCTTGTTAGCACAGACTTGGCCTGACTCAAATCAGTGCCAGTTTCTATCTAGTTTTGCAAAAACAAAATTAAAAGTCCAGAAATCTTAGGAGCATTTTATGAATATAATTTGGTTATAGTTAAGATGTCATTGAAATGGGACTTTAGGGGGAAAAACACTTGGAGCTCATTATTTCATCATTTAGAGTTGCAGTTATTAAAAAAATAGCAAAATTATTATTTTGTATTTTGGGGAGTTAGAGTAAAAACCTCATAGTTGGTTTCCACAATACAAAAAAAGATAAATGGGGCCGGAGAAATAGCATAGAGGTAAGGAGTTTGCCTTGCATGCTGAAGGATGGTGGTTCGAATCCTGACATCCCATATGGTTCCCCGAGCTTGACAGAAGCAATTTCTGAGTGTACAGCCAGGAGTAACCCCTGAGCACTTCCAGGTGTGACCCCCCCCCAAAAAAAGATAGATATGCTAAATTATATACAGAACAAAATTAATGTTTAATCAATCAATTATAAAAGAACCACCCAGCTTGTCCTAAGTTTTAAAAGAAGTTTCTTTCCCTTCAAATTTATAAAAGCTAATTCAAATACAAGTATCAGATCATGTTCTTATTTCAGTTTGGCAGGGAAGTATGAAAAAAAATGTCCTAAGTACAGAAAAATAAAATGAGTTTGCTTATTCCAACAGAAGAAAAGACCCTTCTAGAATACATACTCTGGATACATAGTGACTTTATATCCCCCAACTGTCAACCTACCAAAATCTTACATTGATCAAAGGCACAGTCCAAATGTCATTCCAGATATTATAACCAATGACAAATGATGTACTTGGTTTATTGCACTGACAATATTGCCTAGTTGGGCTTACCAATAATACATTATTATTTATTTGGAGGTTGTTGTTTTTGGCTTTTTGTTATTATTGTTTTTGTGGTTTAAGCCATATTCAGTAATGCTCAGGGTTTATTCCTATCTCTGTGCTCAGGAATCACTCCTGGAGGAGTTCAGGAAACCATATGTGGAGCCAGGGATCAAACAAGGGTCAACTGCATGCAAGTCAAATCCAATAATATATTGTTATGGAAACTTCCCCCAAAGTCTTTCATTCAAAAGCTTTTTTTGGAGAAATAGAATGTTACTGGAGATTCAACTATTTTGAGGTCATGGCCAAGGTCACACTGAGAGATTACCAATACAGACTTTATTTAGCAAGCTCACTCCTTTTAAGCAGTAACTGTGGCCTGAGGTATAGTATTAAGAAGGATCCATTGTCGGGGCCCGGGAGATAGCATGGAGGTAAGGCATTTGCCTTTCATGCAAAAGGTCATCGGTTCAAATCCCGGTGCCTCATATGGTCCCCCATGCCTGCCAGGAGCGATTTCTGAGCATGGAGCCAGGAGTAACCCCTGAGCACTGCCGGGTGTGACCCAAAAACCAAAAAGAAAAAAGAAAAAAAAGAAGGATCCATTGTCTTGTTTAAATACAATGCGAAGAGTGACATTGATTATTGATATCTACTATGAATCCGGAGGAGAAAAATATGGTTCATAATGAAAGAATATCTGGGCTAGTATCACCCTATGTTGGATGGTCAAAGTGGCTGTAGCTCAGAGAGGGGATCTATTGGCCAGAGTCATTCACCTCTTTAGTGCCAAAGCCAAAACTAGATTAAATGTTCCCTTGGCTGCATGCCCAGGACTATTTCCTCTCCATCACTATGCATGCAGGTTTTTAATCAAGTGCCTGTGGTATCTCTGAGACAGCCATACCATTTGGCTCTTGCTATGCTATTTATTTACCAAACAACATTGCTTTATACATTGGAAAGACACACAGTGGAAAGAAATATATCCATTTGAGAAGGAATTAAGTTTATGTGTCATAAACATATGTGCAGACATGTACCTGCCTATGGGCATACACACATATACATAGCCATAGGACCAGGGCAAAGGGAAAATGAGAATAAAAATGAAGAGGGAGCCAAGAATAAGTTTGGCACACAAAATACACTGTCCTTGTACCGGGTGCCAGGAGAAGCAACTGGTGGCCAAGACAAAGATGAAATAGAAAGGCAGGTGTTGGAAGATGGAAAATGTAGTCAAGTCTCAAAAGCAGCATATTGCCTAGTATTCCCCAAGATACAGACCTTCCCTTGCAGAAGCAATTATGGTGTGGCTTCCCCAAAGATATGTGTCTTCAAGTAGAAGAGCAACTTTGATACCAATAAGCATTGGGATATCTCCAATGGAGCTGAAAAAGAAATGTGAAAGTGTGGTCTAGGGAAACAGAATCTGAATTTTCACTGCCTGGTAACCAAAGCCAGTGGTCAGATGTCACAATTTATATTACTCAACCATTCAGCAAGATTGGAGTTTATGGATAAATTCATCGTTGGGTTCTTTTCTTTTATTTCTCTTCCAGAATCAAATATTCTCTTGGATCTCTTAAAAAAAAAAGCCCCTGCTTGGGGGCTTCTCCATTCTTGGATCTAAATATTCAGGTTCCAGGATTCCACCAACAGACCTTCCCTGGTACTGATCAGTCCTCCACTCTTGGTGATCTCATTGGCCTTAAAATCATCTGTGGACTGATGCTTTCCAAATTTATGTCTTTGACCTAACCTCTTTCCTAAACTCCAGACTCATAGATTCTCCTATGCTACTGACATCTCCATCTGGACTAATGGCATCTCAGACTTCATACATCCATCACTGGAGTCAGAAGGGCAGGCCATCCTCTCTCCAACCTGTTAGCACGCCCCAGTTCTTCCCATTTTAGGAGACAGCACTTCTGTTTGTTGATTCAGACCCAAAACCTCAGACCTGACCTGGCTGCCTCTCCTCTTGTCAGCATCTGTATCCAATGAGTTTAAATATCTGTCAACTTAACTACAAACTGTAGTTCAAAAGCAGACAACCTGGGCTCGATACCTGTTATAGCATATGGGTTCTGAGCCCACCAGGAGTAAACCTAAGCATAAAGTCAGGAACAAGTCCCTGATAGCCACCAGATGTGGCACCCAATAATTTGTTAAATGGGAGTCATCAGCTTTCCCATGAATCCCTGGTCTAAGTCCACTAAGGTCTTTGCCTCTGCACTTGGCACTTGGAATTATGTGTGTCTCCTTCACTGAGGCCAAAATAAACCCTCCATCCACCTACTAACTTTCATATCATCTCCTTCCTTGTAAAGATTTTGCCTTAGTGTCAGTCAATGCCCTGAATCTAACCAGAAAAACTGCTGTCATCAAACCCCAATAAAATGCTAAAGTCCCAAGCAGATGGGACCGATTTATAGCAGGTTTTGATTTTAATACTGTTTTGTCTTCGATTTGGCCCTAATTATAAATTGTTTGCAACTGTGGTTTAAACCATAAGCAAATCTTACATGGCATTCTTATTATCTAATTAATATTATGGGAAGAAAGATTTATGGAATCACATTCTGGGAATTAAGCAAATGAGAAAAGTTTTAGGTGAGGGTGAAACACGTGAAATTACAGTTTTGTCATAAGCATTGATTGATCAATGAATATTGTAAAACTGTGGTAACTTCTGGCATCCACATAAATCTGTAGTGGGCTCAATTTATTCCTTCTCAAAATACTTTATTTCCTGCTGTTTTGACCATCATGTTGATCTGAGTCTGTCAGAAGTACTGTGATTTTAACATAATTAGCTTTATTTAGTTTATGAGTATATATGTGTATGCTACATACAAGTAAGTGTATGTTAATGTGTACAGATATTCTAGGTAGATTCTATCAACCATTTATAGTAAAAAACATTCTAGATTTAGATAGGCATATAAATGGTTAAGGCAGAAGAACAGTAGATGTTAGAAAAGTAGGTAGGTAGATATAGTTATATAGGTAAGGAGGAATAAATAGACGTATATGATGGACAGTTGGGTGAATAAGTAGGTTATCTGCTACTTAGATGGTAGGAGATGGCTGTAAGATAGATTAGGTAGGGGGCCGGGCGGTGGCGCTGGAGGTAAGGTGCCTGCCTGCCTTGCCTGCGCTAGCCTAGAACGGACCGCGGTTCGATCCCCCGGTTTCCCATATGGTCCCCCAAGCCAGGAGCGACTCTGAGCGCATAGCCAGGAGTAACCACTGAGCATCACTGGGTGTGGCCCCAAAGTCCCCCCCCCAAAAAGAGAGATTAGGTAGGTAGGTAGATAGATAGATAGATAGAGAGAGAGAGAGAGAGAGAGATAGGTAATAGATAAGAAGTAGAGAAGACCAATAACTTGCTTTAATTTGCTTTTACTTTCTAATGCTCTGTGGTATGTTTTGAATATGTCAGAAAACATTTGAAGAAACCTACTTGATGGTATGAAACCAACTTTTGCTATGGAAATGGGTACAAAAACTCTGCTCTTAGAGCAGCTTGCTCTGCGCTAGGCACAACCTCTGAGCTGGTTGATGTGAAGACTGAATACGTGCCAAGAGTCCAGTTTAGAGTCTACATTTCCTGGCTGTTTCAGCCTAAGGAACCTACTGCATGATGCAGAGCTTCAGCCTCTTTGTATATGAAATGGAAACAATAGTGCTTACACACACACACTTCAGAAGTTACTGTGAAGTTAAAATGGGACAATGAATCTGAGATGGATATCAAGAACTTAACACAAATTGGTGTTTGTGAGAGGTGGGTCCTCATGTTTCTCTGCCCCACCGGGAGATGGTCCACGGACTTGGGAGTTGGAGTGACTTTCAAGCTAAGGGATGAGGTCAAGAAAGGATTACATCCTCATAAGGACCATCTCAGGGAGGGCTTCTCCTGGCCCTGTGAAAATCAGACCAGACACCTTCTAATGAAACAAAGCCAGACAGATGGTGGGTCCAGAGTAGTGACCCAAAACAAGATATCCACCTATTAATGCAAAGTTAAAATAATATCATGGTCCCCAAGATATATCACAGGGTCTAAGGCATTTGCCTTGCACGCAGCTGAAACCAGTTCAATCTCCAAGACCATAAATGGTCCCCTGAGCTCCATCAGGAGTGTGTACCCTGAGCATAGAGACCCAGGAGCAAACCTTAAGCACCAACACCTATGGCCCTCAAAGCCAAAACGTATGTATAAACGGGGCCGGAGTGATAGCACTGTGGTAAGGTTTTTGCCTTGCATGTGACCAACACAGGACAGATAGTGGTTCAAATCCGGGCATCCCATATGGTCCCCTGTGCCTGACAAGGGTGTTTTCTGAGCACAGAGCCAGGAGTAACACCCGAGCACTGCCGGGTGTGACCCGAAAACAAAAAAATATGTGCAAGCAAAAATAAACGTTCACAGCATAGTAACTCAGTTATTAATAAGCATTTGTTTTGTATGAGGCTATTCTGCTCAGACCCTTCAAGAGAAGTTAAAGTTCAGTGAATTAACAACCTTGGGTTTCTGTTGTTGGAAAGGCATTAACATCGACCCACACCCAGCAATGCTTAGGGTTTATGCCCATATTGGTGTTCAGGTATCACTCCTGGCTGAGCTCAGGAGAACATATGTAGTAACAGAAACCAAACCCAAGTCAGTCGTGTACAAGGCAAAATGCCTTACCTAATGTACTATCTCTCTAATTCTGAGGACTTGGCAACTTTGGGAGGAGGAAAGGGAGTGGCTTGAACAAAACCATACAATGGATGGGCAGCAGAACCTCCACCCTAAATCCATGAACTTCAGTGCTGTAAGCTGTAGTGTCTGGGTCAGTGTGTCCAAGAAGGAGAGTCTTTTTTTTCCTTTTTTTTTAATATGGAACTCTTCATGAATTTGCGTGCCATCCTTGCGCAGGGGCCATGCTAATCTTCTCTGTATCGTTCCAATTTTAGTATATGTGCTGTGAAGCGAGCACCAAGAAGAAGAGTCTTGCCAATGCTCATCACTGTCACTTTTTTCAATGCTGGGACACAGAAGCTTGAAGTGAGTGCCTGCCCTGTCCTTCACAAGGAGTATTGTCTTTGAAAGGAAAAGTGCTTTTGTTTCTCTTGGTTCCCTCAATGTAGTTGTGAGAAATATTCCTGAAGGTCTTTTCTGAGCAACCAACTCATGGTGTCAAGATAGTTAGTGTAGCTAAAAGAACCCAGATGCTAGATTATATTAAATAATAAACACCCCAAAGCATAAAGGAAATAGAAAGATTGTTTTTAGTACCATTCTATAACCCTAAACTCTTCCCCTCTTTCCTGTTCCACCTATCTATTCCTTTAATCTTCTCCTTCTCTGAATCTGTCTTCTATTTGTCTCACTCTTTTCCTCTTCTCTTTTCTTATCTCTTCTATTTCAAAATAGGCTCAGGATTTTGTTTTAGTAAGGTTCGGTGAGACCAAAAGATCAGGAGACACTTGTCATTAAAAGACAATTTACCATACATTTCTCCAAAGAAAGGACTTCCCCATACTGGACAGGGCCCCAAAGGGCCATTAGGAGGCAAATGGAACAGGGGAAATGCAGGACTATGAATGTGGTGTTAACAGAAAGGAACTTGAGGCAGGGAAAGCTGGTGGAGGTTGAGCTCTTGGGGTTCATCTGAGCAAACTCCAGGTTCTAAGTTGACACTGACTATCTGTTCTTAGTTGTGGGAGGATGGATCCTGGACAATAAACATCCCAGCCTGAAGATGCTAAGGCCAGAAGGTTGTGTGCAGGAAGAATCTGCAAAGGGTAGCGTGCTGCCTACCAAAGGGGTGATGATGAGAGTCTGCCACCTCTAGGACACCTCTGGGAAGTAGCTACAGGAGGGACTGTCAGTTCCCAGATGCACATGCCCTGAGATGTCAAGGCATCACATGATGCAGAGAATTAAAGCATCATCAGATCTCTATCTCTCTCTCTGTTTCTCAGTCCCTGTCTCTCTACTTTTTTCTTCTCCTCTTTCTTCTTCTTTTCTTTTTCTTTCTCCTTCTTCCTCATTCTTCCTTCTTGTTCGTTCTTGTTGTTGTTCTTCTTCTCCTTCTTCTTTCTTCTTCTCTGCCTCATCTAAGCAAACAAAGAAATGCAAACTTTTGTACTAATGGGGAGAAAGGAACTGGGTTGGGTGAGTGGTACAGAACCAGATGGTCAGACAGATGCCACAGGGGTGAAATTAGTTCTCCCCAAAGGTTGTTTATATGTTTGTTACTGCCTTAACTCTGATCCTGCCATCACTGTTGTAGTCCCCATCTGACCGTGGACGTCAGCAGGTCCTCAATGTGCCACTGTCCTGTGGGCTGGTTGTTTTGCCCAGGCCTGGAATTACCCAAATCCCCTTAAATACATGGCTGCAAATGAGGACACTGGGGGGAAAATAGGCAATAATTGTGACAGTAACTCACGGGGCCAGGCCTGACACATCTCTAATTGCCTGCTAAAATTGTCGCTGTCTCCTAAAGTACAAATTATCACCCGAAATGACAAGAATAATGAATGAGTAACTCTGATGTAATGCAACAATTAGTCCTCAAAGACACTGTCTAATATGGTAATTCAGAACACCCACTCCTTGCTATTAAGTGCCTGATAATTATTTAATTATCTATCTGCCAGCATGATTTACTTGGTTTATTTAGCTGCAGATGTGGGCTGGAGCACTGGAGTTTAAGGTCAGAGGGGCTGGCCCCACTGCTGGCCACCACATCGTTTTGCTTGGGTGCTGGAGGCCATTGCATGTCTGGTGCCCCTAATCGACTCTGGCAGTTCCAAGCAGAGCCTGGAAGTCCTCACCAACCCCATCCAGGTTCCAGGATCACCTGGGGCTGAGCCTCCCTGGTTTCCCTTTGCTCAGGGACCTCTCACAAGGATCAGAATTTCTAGACTAACTTGTGGCTCCTCCTTTGAGATCCCTGCAGCTCCTTTTTTTGGCCAACCATGATGTCAAATCTTACTCAAGTATTGATACCTTATATGGGGCATGGTGGCAAGTCTTACTCAAGTACGGGCATTCTGTATGGGGCAAGACACAAGACTTACTTGGATATTGGTATTCTGGGAAGGGTATGCTGAAAATCTCTTCTAGTATTGATTACTCTTCTCATTCCATGCCAGGAAATGAAGCAATTGCTGTTACTATGTGACAAGGGAGGGAACAGAGGATTGTGGTACAGGAGAGTCAGGGTCTCTGAAGCACAGAGTGACTTGGGGAGAGAGAAATTCCAAAGTTTCAGCTGTGTGCTTTGGAGGATCCCAAAGGCAAGGAGAGAAGCTACTATAGGAAAATGGAGCAGACCTGAAACCCAACAGGGACCATTCCCCAACCATGTGGCGTGGGGCTCAACCCCTCACCACCTCTATTTTCAGGTCCATAATGGGTCTGACTGCAGAACGTGTTCATAACCATCTGTGAATAGACTCCACTTACCAGCTCTTCTCTAATCAACATGCTGCCAGCTCCCTTTACTAAATAAACCTGTGTCTGAAATGACCTTTCTTTATTATTATGCATACAGAATATAAGCATCCAGAGAGGCAGAGAGCTTATAGTGCCTGCCCTTAGCACAATGTTATACTCCATATGGATAACAGCCTAGTATGGGCACTCCATAAATAGCTCTAGAATGAATGAATGAGTGAATGAATAAGTTAATGAATAGAAAATGAATAGATTAATGAAAAAGTAAGTGGGTAAATGAATTACTGTATGAGTGATTGAATAAGTGAGTGAATAAGTATATGGAGTGCATAGTGCATGAGTGAGTGAGTGAATAAGTGAATGAGTGAATGCATATGAGTGAATGTGGGGCCGGAGCGGTGGCGCAAGTGGTAGGGCGTCTTCCTTGCAAGTGCTAACCTGGGATGGACTGAGGTTCGATAACTTCACATCCCATATGGTCTTCTAAACCAGGAGCAATTTCTGAGTGCATAGCCAGGAGTAACCCCTAATAGTCACCAGGTGTGGCCCCCCCAAAAAAACAAAAAATAATTACGAGTAAATGATTTAGTAAATGAGTGTTTGAATGACTATTGAGTGAGTGAATGAATGCGTGAGTGAATGAAAAATGAGTGAATGTGTGAGTTCCTGATTGAGTGTGTGAGTGAGGGTCAATGCTTCATGGCTCTCCAGGCCAGCACACCCTCCCAGGCTGACATCCCAGTTTCTCTGTGTACAGCTACCCTCTCCCCTGTTTTTCAACTACCAGCTGTATAGGCATGTTGGCATCACCCCCGCACTTCACCAGCATCCCAGGTCAGGTAGCCACCTCAGTTATTTTCTTACTCTGATGTTTTAGTCTGAACAAGATCCCCAAACCAAAGCTTCTATCAACCAAGGGACAATGGTGACTGGTTCTGGCCCCTTGTCTAAGTGACCTTGGTGTCACACTTTCCATTTTCAGGGTGCTTCTGCCACACTCACACCCCTCAACACTCTGGCCTCATGGCCCAAGGACTGCTATATTGTGCCATAGCACCCAAGTCAGGTTGAATTCACTCAAGCTGCAATGAATTCAGTTCCCCTACTAGATTCCAGGGAGAATGTCCAGAGCTGTATATGAACTCCATCCCATTACCCTGGATTCCCATTGGGATAAAATCCCAGTTTCCAAGGGGGAAACCCTGGTATTCCACCAGATCCCTTTTGACAGACCAATACATGCCATCTCATCTCTTAAAATAAATTTTTTTTTGGTTTTGGGTCATACCCGGCAGTGCTCAGGGGTTACTGCTGGCTCCACGCTCAGAAATTGCTCCTGGCAGGCACGGGGGACCATATGGGGCACCGTGATTCGAACCGATGACCTTTTGCATGAAAGGCAAACGCCTTACCTCCATGCTATCTCCCGGGCCCCTCTTAAAATAAATTTTGACTTCACTTATAGCTTCAACCTTCACTAGAAAAGTGAAGAAAATTAACTAACCTAGTCTCCTTTCCTCATCCAGAGCTGAGTGTCCTTCAGCCAGTAGCTGAGAATCTATAGCCATAAGGGCAATTCCTTGCTTCAAGGTGAAACAGTGGATTATTATAACACAGTTCTACAACATCTACCTGTAGGCATACCTGCATCACCGTGCAAACATCCAGGAACATGAACATACCTAGATGATTGATCCTTCTAGCTACTAAGCTATCTGCAGGGTTCAACATGGTACATGCAGTCTGTGTTTGACTTTGAAGTTCAGCACACAACAAGTCCTAGTACAGAATTCCTGAGGTGATCTGCTGTAGAGAGACACCACCTAAACCTCCTTCTGTCCCAGATCCTCCAAAGCAAATCATGTCAGTATTTCTCAGGCTAGAGATCCAACATATCATACAGCATCAGTGGAGTTTGCTAATGAGCTGGTGAATGAGAACATGAAGACACACATTCTTTCACATGGACATCCTTGCACTCATACATCAATGACTGGCTTGGAGCTGTGTGATCCCCAATGAGAGATCAGAATACTTCTTGCCCTCATTGGTGGTTTGTGCCTTAAGCGAACAGTCAGAGAGGGAGTAGTAGGTCTGGGTGAGGAATCAGAACCCCATGCAAGTTGATTCACTTCCCATATCCCACACTGGGCCTCTGTTTTTTCCTCTAATGATAGAAGGAATATTTTTCTCCAAGCTCTCTTCCAGCTCAAACATGATATTAATTCATCTGTTTTGTGATTTATTTTTAATTATTATTTTGTATAAAACTTAAAGGACCAGAAAAGTTTGAATTAAAAAAACGTTTCCTATTAGCATTACATTTCATCCCATTTGTCTTGAGAACTGATGGTTTGTGAATCTCAAGTCCACCGGTTAAAGGTCTGGGATTGATCCCAAGATTGAGAGGTGGAGGAAAGGGATGGAACCAAGTGGGTTTGCACTAGCACAGGTTAAAAGTCTCCCTGACTAAGCCACCCCCGCATACCAGGCCGCCAAGGAGTTGCAACACCCCTTTTTTTCTGCGTGCCACATGCAAAGCTTTCTTCTCTTTGTGATGGCTCACCTCCCATGCCATGGCAAACAAGAGACTTTATAAATATTTCCAACGCTAATAATTTGTGTTGCCCTTCTTAGACTTTTAAATGAATCTAAGAGCATTTCTCTTGGAAGAACCTGCCAAACTGCCGGCAGGATGAAAGAAATACTGCTGCCCTGGCTGTCTGGGACGGGCGCCGGAGAGAGAGGTGGGACCAGAGACTATGGCTTCTATCCCGCCCACTTTCCTGACCCGTCTGCTGTGGGGACTCTCTGTCTGAACCCACCTCCCTGCTCCTAGCTGATGGCAAGAGTGAGTTGAGGACTGATCATTTCATAGTTGCAGTTGGGCTTAGCACATCACAGATTCCTGGGTTCAAATCCCAGTTCGTCTTTGAACGGTATGGCCTGGACCATGACACCTCTCAGTATCTGTTTCTTCGTCTAGAAAGTGGCATTTGTAAGGATCAGAGCTAGAGAACTGG